>VTPC01008617.1:17943-51681 GCA_011009095.1 Ignelater luminosus
ACAAAGATCAAATTGTAATGGAATTCACAATTGAGTATATTTTAGCTAATATTAATCAAAATTTAAGCTGTAGTATAAAACGCATAAAATTTATATTAGTATGGAGGGGAAATGTGATGATATTAAAAATGTAAATGTGATGATATTAAAAATGTAGTGATATTTGAAAATGATAAAAAAAGAGAGTATAAAAAAAATTTTTTTGGTTTTGATAAATGTAATGACAGTAAAAAAAAATAAATTAATATTGTCAAGAAAATAGCGTTTTAATAAAAAAATTAAGAACCAAACGAAGAAAAATAAGGACCCTGAGAAAAAGAGCTCTCAATATCATAACAGTAGGTTAAGGAAGTCAAAAAGCTTGATTATGTATCTTGTAAAAAAAAGTTGAGAATGTGTCGCCTTACCATCTTTTTCATAGATCATCATATCGCGCAACATTTGACAGAGATGGTGAAGTTTTATCTTGTTCGATACGTTGCTTGCGTTTGACCAATAGGAATACAAAATGTCAGTCAACACTATAGGTAACTGTAATAACAGTTGACATGTGATCTTTTAAAACTGCTGCGCATTACTGTCGATATAATTATCGGTAGTGGAGGTTTTTCTTTTCTTTTCCGAGTTTGGTCACTAAAGTCATTCTTTAATAATTGATTTAGTAGGCCCTGAGGCAAACGCAGATTTTTGCATCTTCCCAACTAATATGAGACAAGCATGGGAGGGCGCAGCGAAATCCGTATTTATTTATAATTTTCTGAAGAAACTCCATAGATCACAAAGACTAAAGTTGGGCCATCACAAGGTACTTGTTGAAATGGACAGACTAATTCGTGTTCGTAAGGTTAATGAAGAGCGAGCTCGTTCTTAAGCTCCGAGGGTGGCCCTTTGAGTGACGCAGCATAACGCGTGTATAATCTTGAAATCAACACCTCATTCCAACAATTAAACAAATTTTCATTCCTAAAACAAAAATGAATATCATTTTCCTCTCAATTCTTTCTCTTTAAATTTAATGCAAACACATTTTATTAATATTAAGAATATAAACATCGCTGCAATTACGATAGAAGCAACGGATGCGCAGTATCCGATTTCACAACATAAATATGGAACAACCTACGACCAAAAGAATGCGCTGTTTGGTACCGTAAGTAGACACTTTATGAACGGAGCCTGCAACGCTGCCCATTATTAACATAAAGTCGGTTCGGCAGATCTTTTCGTTTAGGTCATTGTTGGTATAATTATTCTTAGCATTTGTTACGATATGCACTTCTTACAAATATGAATGACGACGTGAACGAAAAGATAAACCGGACCGACTTTACTATTATGAGAAAATAAGATATCTATGTTACTCAAATTTTAAACTTACAAATTTTTTACTTTCAGTTGTTCGTAACGTATTTATTTTGTACAGTCTTCGTAACTCATTTAAGCCGTTGCAATAATTATTGTCATTTTTGTGCTTGATTAACCTACCATTATGAATTTGTCAGCTTATTAGGTTTGTATATAAATAGTGAAACTCAAGTTTATGCTACACAGGTTGCCTATTAACGGCAAAGCAAAGTGGGCGAAGCTCGCTCTTTGGAAACCGAGAATATCCTTTGAATGACGCAGATCGGCGCGTATTTGTTTTTTAGTCTTGTGAAGAAAAACATTGCATCTGCAAAGGCAAGTCATCTGGTAGACCAACCGTATTAACTGATGAAGTTCTCTAGGACATGCAGATTCGAATGAATTGTAGTCCCCATAAATCCATTAAACGCTTAGCCACTGAAACAGGTAGGAATCTATTTGCATTAAACAAATAATATGTTTTGCTTCATTCGTGTTTTAAATTATTAATTGTTTTGAATTTATCACTTGTAGTAATTCAATTGTTTTATTAGCAAACTTAAATAAAAAACTGGCACTGCTATTTATTTCTGAATTATTTACATTCATTAAACAATTTAAACGATTTTAAACCATAATCTAACCAACAACTTTTTCCGCAGGACTTTCATATGGAAGTTGCCAAGTTGCATTAAAAAAGAAGCTACGAATGTATCCCTATAAAGTGTCTGTAATACAAGAACTGTTTCCGCATGATCATCAATTACGAATTCAATACTGTCAGTGGTTTATGCAACACTTGAACAACGATGACATATTAAATATTACATTTATATCAGATGAAGCATGGTTTCATTTGTCGGGCTATGTGAACAGTCAAAATTACAGAACCTGGGCCACAGAGAATCCCCACAATTATGAAGAAACAAGTTTGCATCCCCAGAAGGTTGGTGTATGGGTTGCGATGTCAAGTCCCAGGATCTATGGTCCATTGTTTTTAATGACACAATCAGTGGAGAAAGATACCGAGATAATATTTTAACACCTTTTATCGAACAACTATTGGATGATGAAATCCAAGAGGGCTACTTCCAGCAATATGGTGCATCGCACATACGGCACGCACCACTATTCGTTATTTAGAAGAGTTTTTTGATGACCGAGTGATTAGTTGTGGACGATGACCCCCTCGGTCTCTCGATCTCACACCATTAGATTTTTTTCTATTTGGGCATTTGAAGAATAATGTTTACAGGTACCGTCCACAGAATATTGACGAACTAAAAGAGGCCATACAAAATGAAATTAATAATATATCCCCAGAAACGTTAGTTTCAGTTTTCAATAGTATCAAAAATAGAGTTCGGTTATGTTTACAGAAACAGGGTGGCCATATCGAACCATTTATGTAATTTGTACATAAATTGCAATAAAATGTAAAATAACTAAATGAAATTGTAAAATTTAGGATAAATGTAAGCCATTATTTTTAATTAATTTCTAGTAACCTGCTACCTAATGAATTATTTTTTTATAAATAAATTATGGCAGCTGAAATAATTGCGATTTTTAGTTCTGTTATCTAGCATACCTACTCTTAATGACTGAGTATGTGTATCATTTATGCATGCATAACTATACAAAAAAATTCATTATTAAATATTTAGTTTTAAATTTAAATGAGTTTGAACTTCAAATATTCTTTAAATGACCAGGTATTGGTGCCTTTACCCTACCTGCATAATTATCTTTTTATGAAAAATCCTTCATAGTGGACAGTTAAATTTAATAAAATTGAAAAAATAACTAAAAAGCTCTTGTTGAACAGTTACATCAGCATTGTTTGGGCCTTATCTAATTCTTGTTTTTAAAAACATCTTCAATATATTGTCATTTTTTAATTTTTCAATTTTTTATATAATGATCTTTAAATATTTAATTTCTAAGTAGTTTCATCATATATCTAATACTACGCTACTGGAAAACTATATAATTCTTTATTACAACAAAGCTGCCAACAGTGCAAGATGTGTTGCCTAACCAACAGTAAATTTCGTGGTCACGTGTCTTCCTCCTATTGATGATGTCCCTGTAGAATTCAAAGTAGGCCTTGACATTTGATATTTTTGTAACAGTATACTTTGAGGTTTTACTGAAAGTTACTGATAAATAAATATCTAGGTTAAAAGTCTGTCATTTGTGTCATTCTATGAACGTTTATTTAATTGCGCCGCGCCAATAATAATTTGACTAGGGCCAGGAGGCACATCTACCTAAAGAATAGCACATAGGATTTCATCAGCAGCAATTACAGTTGAAAACCATAGCACTTACCTTAAACTGTTTTTGATAGTATCTAACTTTACATGTTTTGCCAATATATGTAATCACTTTTGCTTCTAGATTGTAAAGCTAAACTTGCTGTAGGTTTGTTGTAGAGTGAAAGAATAAGGTAAAAACAAAACCAGCTAAATTCTATGATATAAGAAACAGACTAACTTTAAAGGTGACAAAATAATTAATCATTTGTATAATTTGATTCTCCCTTTAGACTGGTAAATTTTGGTGCTGAAGAAGAATCTTTCTTTAATTGCATTCTGCAAAGCAAAGTGGCTTAAGTTTAAAACCTGCTGGTAACAGTTTGATACAGCTACCCCTAGAATTAAACTTGTACAGAAAAAATTTAATCTTATCAATGCATGTACGTATATCCATTCAGAGAATCAAAAGACACCTGCGGAAGGCCTCTCCGACACCAAACACTTGGAAAATTTTTAAAAAAACTTTAAAAATCGACGATCTTGACAGTTCACTAGTAAAACGATAGCCATGACACTATAATATCGCGGCTACGTTCCTGCTACTCGCCGACAGTACCACATTCCAATTTTTCTAAATCACCTGGATAACATTGACTCTGCGCAAGCATGGGTGGATTTATTAAAAAATGAACTTGTAACTACTACTAACCTAACCACACCCTTGCTTGGGGTGAAATTCATTAAACAAATGAACGTTTAACTGCTTCTAACTTAACCACACCCTCGCTAGGTTCCATACGTGGTTCCTGTTGCAGTAGCGGGTTGGTAGTGTGTGCAGTGCTGAATTAGTTGCCAACTTCATTGTTTCTATCGTATAACATAACCTAAAATGTGCTTAGAAATCGTGTTTGTTTTTCGTCGGTTTCACCAAGATTGGAATAAGTTTCTTTACCTCCGGCCACATAATTGTGTTATGTGAGCAATTCTCTACCTGCTGATCCCAAAAACTTGCTCTCAAAACTTCATTTTTCTAGAGGTAGCTAAATCGAGCAATTACTGATTTGCTTTTCATTAACCTTTTTAAGAAAAGTAAATATAAAGTTTACTCACAGGTCACCTGCGGTGGTTTCAGATCAGGATTTGCTGTTCGTTAACCTTTTCTAAAGAGCTAAAAACGAATGTGTGGTTGACAATGAGAATGGGGCAGTAGCTTCACTGGCCTCATGTCTGAAGCCGGCTCTGCTAATTACTTACGTTCGGGAATTTATAAATAAAGCGCTGCATTTTTACATTCGCATGTTGCGTTATAAATTTTGTGAAAAATCGGCCTTACTGTCAGTATGGTTGAGTCTTTTGAAGTTTTTATTTTTAATTTACGTGAATTGTTGTCAACCTACCTTGTGGCTTCATTCCTATAACTCCAATGCCTCTATAACGAAAAAATTTTTACTGTGCTATTTAAAGGCATTACAATAATAATTCATTGCAGCGTATAGTAATAACTGATAAGATTAGTCTGAATTTTCAAGAAACAGAATTGTTGAGTAATTAGTGTTTTTGATTGGTAAGATTAGTTCAATTGACGAATTTTGTTAGATATTTTATAACCTAGTAAGGAATTAACAAATTTTTCTGTTTAAAAACAGCAGATAATCTGTTATTGAACATAGGATTGAAAATATTGCAACTCAGTATGCTAATGCAATGATGATGGAACCCATTAAAATTAAGAATGAATAATTTAGCATTTTGTACCTTCTGCATTACTAAAGGTTCGCTATAATTTCGGCAAATTGCTCTCTATTTCAAGCTGTCCTAATTAGTACTGAATGTCCATGCCTGTCCATTTTCTAACGTTTTTCAGACATGATCATTTTCTTTTTTCCGGGCCTCTTTTCTCTTCAACCTTTTCCTCTATTATGAGTCTTAGGAAGCCATATTTTTCTCCTCTATATGCCCTATATAACTAGTTTTCTGTTTTCTTACTATGCTCAGGAGTTCTCTTTCAGTTCCCATCATTCCTAATAGGTACCTCGTTGTTGGTTATGTATTCCATCCAAGAGATCTTTAGCATTTTTTGGAATACCCAGATCTCATGCTGTTCACCCCGAGGGTCCAAGTTTCAACTTCAAATAGTAGTATGGAGTATTATGTACGTTTTTATAAATCGATATCACACATCTAATAAAAGAGTAGAATTTGTGAAGAGCTTCTTCTTCATTTGAAAAATTGCTCTGACTTTTTCTATTTGAGCTCGTATTTCAGTTTCATGGTCTAGATTATTTGTTATCCAGCAGCCCAAGTATTGGATTGTATATGTGGATATTACAGCCGCAGTTTAGAGTACGCGTGACTGCCATTACTTTTGTTTTATCTGTATTTATTCTCAATCCTAATGTATAATATTATATGGTTTAGTGTTTAAACACTTTCCATTGGGCTTATAAGTGTGTTGAATAAAAAATTGATATTACAGATCTAACAGCTTTTGTTTAACTGCAAGATGAACACTTAAAACTCTTTGAAGCTCGAAGAAAAAATCTCAAAAAAGATTTGGTAGACAGGTTATCTTAGATAATGCAGAATACAGAATACAGAAACAAATGAGAAAATCTAGAAAAAGACTAAAAACATAATAATACTTTGGTTTAAAGTGTACTTACCATCAAAATACTGTTAATCTGTTCCACCCAATATCTTGGACATATTCACACGTTAAATCATCGCTCTGAAAGTAACAGAGTGGAAAAAAACTAATGAGGGCTCATCGATTAAAATAGCAATTGTAGTTAAATGTTTGGGCGTGGGGTGATTTTTTAACTAGGGTGGCTGCATTTTTATGATGCTGCTACTAGAGGTTACTATTATCTTTAGACAGGGGGTCAAATAAAACAGAATAAAAGAAGAAGTCTTTCTTACATTTCATAATAAAGTATAAATTATCTAATATATCACTTTAAATGGTTAATAAAAGTTAATGTGAAAGTAACAAAAAATGATTTACGCAAAATGTTAGAATAAGCGACGACATATTTAAAAAAAGATAGAACAGAGACTTAGCTTATGATTTCATAGTATACAAACTACCCAATAAATGTAAGTAAATTGTAAAATAGTAGGTAGGTGCTTGAATCCTTTTATTTCTGATTGATTCGATTGAATAAATATTGCAATTTATGCAGTTGATTATTTTACCTCCTCTTAATATTTATTTAACTTGCAATTGTTCGTTTTAAATTTATGGGATGTTGAGATCTGAAAAAAAAATTTAATGTTTTATTCTGTCATTTATTTTATACTTTTAAATGCCATAGAAAAGCTTTATGGGACACATAAATATTATTGAGATAATGAACAGTCAATATGGAAAATACGAATATTGTTATTCCTATATATTAATAAAAGAAATATATGTTCTGGTATGATCAGCTGAGCGCTCATATATTTTTTACTCAGTAACACTAATATCCCTCTGGCTTTAAAAGAGTTTTGTTACAAAGTAGTTGTTTTTTACTTATTTATTTATTATCTTAATGCTGTATAATTTGCAAAAAAAGCTATCCTGTATTTTAACACACATCACTTCTTCTAAATAATTAGGAAAATGTGAATTTATTAAGTCGTAGATTAAAATTTACTTGCTCAATAAACCATAAAATGAATAGCTGGACATTTATGCTGCAAATCTTTATGTTATAAGAACCTGTAATCATGTTCTCTTATTTTAACAACTTAAAAAATTTTATAGTGAACATTAAATTCTTATAGATTAATCTAGATCATTATTTTAAGATTTACCTAACCACTAAAATAAACATACGAAAATCTTAAAACTTTAGTATCGATTTTAGCTTTATTATCTACATTTATGTATTTTCAAATCCAGAGATTAAGGAGTGGTTGATAAGAATAATTCACGTTTAAGTGAAATTGGTAGTTACTCCAGCAAGTACTAAAAATTTCCAAAGATTATTTTTGTCATTAAACTAAACGATTCACTTTTATGATTAGTTAATTTAGTTCTCATTTTACTTGAAGCTGGATAGATAAAGAAAAAGATACATTAACGACAATTCTCGTAAAACTTCTTAATGAAAAAATCTCAAAACTTAATCATCATCGCATTTTAACATGTCTGCTCCCCTTAGTAGACAACCACTAATTAAATTAAATGAAGTGTATTGACAAACTTTAAATTAATATGTCCTTCACTGGATTTTTAAAGTAGTTCTAATTGACGAAAAAAGTTACGGAAACCAGAACTCTAAAGCACGCAATCAGAAATAGCCACTAATACGCATTTCTTGCCTAATTCGCAGTTATTGAAGTAGTTTGATACAGAACGTACCTGAAACATCATCTACAATTCCATCATTAAAATCTGTATATGTATGTAAAACACGCAATAATTATTGAAAATTCCAATCCTGAAAAGCAAGAATACTCAATGAACAACGCGCCTGTAGCGCAGCAGTGCATAAGAAAGAATTAAGCAGCTGTCTTGGGGTGCTGCACTTTAATGGAGGTTAAAAGACGCTCTTACGTTGAACATTCTATTTTTACTAATATTTAACATATAATTATACATAGGAATTACAGGAAGGCGAGATTAAAACTTGTATAATGAAAACAAAACGACCGAGAGGTGTGATTATTTCTGAAGCGTAATAGTTTCTGTGCTGGAAAAGATTTGTTTTATGGGATAGTGGGAGAATATCTTGATGTTGAAATAAAATTTAGAGCACGAAGTTATTGTTTCATATCACAAAAACTATGCTTGTCAGTACATCAAGTGGTTAACAAAAAATGTTTAATACAAACTGTCTCGTCAAATTTTATTTTTATCAGAACAATGATAATACTATAGAAGAGAAAAGCATCTCTAAATTGTAAAATCACAAATACCTTATCAAAAGATGCTAACGTAAGATGCATTTTCTTCAGCACCACTCTTCATCACACCATCCATCAATACCCTTATCGTGAAAACATGTTTCTACCAATCCTGCATTCACGTCATCAGTGCTCAAGTCATGTGGACTACAAACACGTCATTAGAACATTAGGATAACAATCGCAATCCAAAGTTCGAGACGAGTCATAAAGTACCACTTGCATACGTGCATCAGAATCAACGCAATCTACCATCACAGAAAAAAATTCTTACCATCAACACAATAGAAGAGAGCACAACGTCAGTTCAACTTTGATTCACATCAACTCAATGGAAAAGACATGGTCATTTACGGGAGAAGTTTAAAAACATCACTGTATGTGAGAATTTAAGCCTCTCTGTCTTATCATCGTAGAAGATTCAAACAACCACATAGGTTAAAAAACTCAAATCGCTGCAATAACGTACCACTTTATCAAGGAGATACAGAATTCGCATCTAGGATTCAAGTTGAAGTGAGACAATTTCCATTTATTGCAGAAATCTTAAGAAGATCACATTTCGTCTCGCCAAAAAGATTAGACAGAGAGGAATCCTCGTCGAGGTTTCATGCTGCTATAATTTCGACAAGACAACAATAATATTAAAATACAAATTCCACATGGACACAATAGTGATAAGTTTCGACAAAAACTCAATCAGAATACAAATTCGAAAAAGACATTAGAAGATCAATATACAAGTTCACATAGAACTCGACTAAAAAATTCAATAAAAAAAATCAGAAGTAGAAAGGGTTCAGTTTACCGAATCAACAGGAGTTCATTATTCTATCTAGTCAGAGAGGTTCCCAGCCCGTCTCAAGAATTCACTCCAAGATTAACTGTCAAGTTGGAAACATGCGACTCTTTGTCTTGCCGTTGGATGAGAATAAAAACCACTTCTGAAAATTAATTATAGCATTCAGTTGGAAATCACAGAGATCAAGTTATTGGAACAAAGCAAGAAACAAGAAGAGATTAATCTTAATGCTATTCAACCAATCAATCCAAGATCTATAAAGCCAAAAAATCAACAACGATCATCTTCAATCACTTATATTCAACCAACACTTCAAAAAACTTTGGATTTGCTAGTATAATTGATTTTCAAACTAATTTCCTAATTTCACAATATACTACAGTCTGAAAGCCATGCCAGAGGCAAATTACTTTTGCCTTGAGGAGGAAATGATATGCGTTTGAACAACTGTAACAATGATGAATTTGGTAAAAATCATCTACTGCTAATTATAAATTGCGTTAGATTATCAGCTTTGGCGGTGAATATTACAAGACATTAGCGTCAAATTAATGGAGGCCAAGACGACGTTTCGACCTACCAAATGAAAAGATACGCTGCTATATAGATAAAGTTTAAAAACGCAACGAAACGAACTGATAAAGTCATTTGATAACCGCAACTTAGTGCCAAAAAACTTCAATGTAATAGATTGGAAGTATCTTAACTCTTACCGCAACTACTGAACTATATCCTAGTTAGAGTCACGTTAAGTCTTTAGGTTTCTGCAGATGCATCTGACATTAAAGTATTTCAATTCTATTTATGCATGATCTACATTGGAAAGATTAGGAGATTGAAATCTAATTCAAAATTGAGGTTTGTTCTGGAAAAGCTAAAGCTGATTGAAGACCAAAGTTCTAGGTTTTAGATAGATAGATTCTTTATCCGCTATATGGACATGAGATTTATCATATATTTGTAAGAAAATTTTATAGAAATTCATAAGCTTGAATCATACATTATTATAATCAGACTTTTGGTTTATATTGCGAAGACTCTAAGGCTGTGATCTCAGAAGATCCATTAAAGGTACTACGAAAAGAGAAAAAAACAACAGCGCAGGAAGCTTATTGATACAGTTGATGATCGAAAAGAAAATGGGCAGAAGTGAGACATTTCTTTTCTAGAACATGACATTGAGTCAGGCTTTAGTACAGAAGAAAGTAAATCACAACGCAGATTCGAAACCATTGTTTACTTGCACTTTCTCTTGTATCTGAATTTGGTATATCTGTTGAAGTTGGAGGGAAAGGTCTTTCTAAGGATTTCAAAAAGACCATAATCGGGATTAAGCGTAGTGGAGTAGATCAAAAATTATAAACGCGGTTGCCCAACAATGAAATCACCTGTAACACAAGGGTAAGACGCATCTTCAACAAGAGAGATAGCTTTTTGACATAGGTAGTGTTACTGAGAAATTAAGAAAGTAAATTACATTTATATTATAGTAAACATAACCAAGAACTAACTGGAAAATTAAGAAAGTTAAATTAGAGATTCTTATATTAGTTTTTGGTACTTTTCGAATCAATAAATCACTTATTTCAAGGCTAGCTTTGTTTTATGTACTAACGGGTTTATTATGGTTTCGCAGAAGAACCATTAACTTAACTTTTGTTTATACTTCTCTTAAATGGTAAAAGCACTTACCATAACAATTGCGATAAAGTTTTACAAAATGCTTTTACTTTTTTAAAGATTAGTTTAAGAATGTAATCATGAGTAACAACAAACTTGCGAATTGTCAGTTCAGCAGTTATGAGTTTTGAAATCCTATTTTGGCCAAAATTCCAGTTACAAATTCAATAGGCAAAAAAGTTACGTACAAAAGTATCTTTTTTCCCTCATTACTTTAGATTCATAAAAAAATTGTTGTCTTCATTACTTTGTTGTATATTTTAAAATAATTTTCTTGTAACCAGCTTCATAATTGCTTTTTAAAATTTTCAAACAAATAACTATAATACACATGCAAAACATGACTAAAAGCATTTATACTGTAATAAATCACCTACTTTTAAAGTAAAAATTGATTAATTAATTATCCATAAAAAATAAAAATGAAAAGATATGTTGGGGTTGGTAGTACCGCTTTTTAAAAATAAAAAATAGAAGATAATTATTCATCCTAACCTCAATAATTGCACATACAATATCCTACTTACTACCAGGGTATGTTCGTGATTGCAAGCGTGATTTCTTCTTATGGCATCACACCCTCACTTTTCATACTCCTTGCAAGAGTTGCACACCCGCATACTCGAGTATGTTAAATTATGTCGCGAAGAATTTCTACTTAGTATACGATACCTAATCAGCAAGTGCTTACACGTCTCAAAGATGAGCAAAATTTGGTCCTCCGGGCCTCGTTTTGCTACTGCGTAAGTATATTTTCTCGACCTGTAATAATGCACTTACTGATTACGTATCGTAATATACTATTAGGGCAATTTCAAAAATGCAAAAATTCCAATAAATCTGTACTAGTAATATATGTGGGTACAATATCTGGGTTCTGTAAAAACTGTACTTTGTAACAAATGGCTCTAGTTTTTACAGCTAAGTAGTTCGAGACATTCCATTTAAAATGTTGGAGGAAACTTAATTTGCACACGTAATTACAGAAATTACTTTTTTACCTAAGGATTTATTTCAAGTATGCCAAACAATTGTTTCAGAGACTTTTATTGTTTTTTATTCAACTACGATCGTGTGAATACAGAAGTAGTTGAGGATTTTTAAAATTACATTGAAATTACTACTGAAGACGTTTTCGCTAACCTAGAAAATGAATAGCATCGTTGAATAGACTAGACCAGACAGCAGACACTTGTTCTAGGTCTCTAGGTTAGAAATTCTTCCTGTAATACTACCATCATCGGTACTGCAGTTCAAGAAGCTACTGCCGAGGTAATCTATTACAAAAGCATGCGTCCTTATGCTGGTTGTGACAGAATCGGACTTAAATAATTTCTGAGATCTAACTAAAATAACTAAAATACAATTTCTCAGATTATTTATGCAGATTGGTTTTAAATTAGAATTTCTTTTATTTTGTTTATAATATTTAATTGATATTCGTAGAAAAATACATTTAAAGATAATTCAGGTAAATGTAGATGTATAGAAATATTATTACCTCTAAATACAAAGTTTTATGCTCAAATAATTACCTGACACTAAACAAAATTTGCTTTTGTAAGAGTGAAGAGATTAGTTTACAGTTATTTGTAACTCACAAGGTATTAGCGTTCCATTCATACAAGATTGTCTCACGATTACTTTACGGATGTTGTAGAATGTGCATGTAGTCATTTTGCATAACTTTTTACTCTTATTAGCGTTTCTTGATATTTTCACAAATAATATTCACCGATTGTTGGAACAACCTGTATAATATAATATTATTGTAAACTCTTTGGGTATATTCATTACATTCTTTTAGATTATTTATATCTTTACTTTAAGCTTTTTTTTATTGCCATTACTTTTGAATAAATCGGAAAAATATGTAAATAATGCCCTATTCTCTTCAAGAATTTCCATTTACAAGGAAGAATAAGAAAATAAATTTTGATGTTATCTTATATACCATATAGAGATCTATTGCCCGAGGTTACTTTTTTAGAATTTTTGTATCTAAAGGATAGGTAGTTTCAAACTATATAAGAATAATTGTTTCAGTTGTCTACGAATTTTACATCATTCAATCGTATAGAAATTGAGTTCATTTTAATTTCAACTTAAACTTGAGAAAAATATTACTTTGATGTGCATACTTTAAAAAAATGAGTTTTGGTTGCAACTGACTCAGTCTCTATAGTTAATCCTGCAAATAGCAAAACTGCAAATGTTATGTGAGGAGAAATAAGCCAAAATCTTGGAAAAAAGTTGTAAGAATTTCCAATTGTACACATACAAATTCTGTTTTCAGTAGGTGTAAACATCAGATATGAGTTAGATGTTTTTCAAATTGCTTGTTTTAAATACCAGCAAGATACATTCCATAAAACAAATCTTATGAAGAATATAATATGATTAACATAGAGGCTACTATTATTAAACAACTTCAAGAAATTAAGTTTTTAATATTAAATATTTGATTCTGAAAAGGTTAGTTAAATGTGACCCTTATTGTACAATAACTCTATGCCTTTATTCATACAATTTCAATATAATGAGACAATAAGAAACTCTAAATGCACCATTTAAACACATTACCACGATTCTATCAAGCTCTAAAAAATAATTTGCTTGTGTCTAATTATTTATTATCTGGAACAAATGCAGTAAGAAATTAAACTGATAGTAAATGACGGATCAATAATCTTTTAACTTTCTTTCTTAATCATAATGGAAAACTATGGGACTCAACCCTTAAGTTTAGATTTGAATTGAACAAACTTAAACAGTAATTCTGTGTTGTAAATTCTAGCTTGAGATAGTCTGTAATGTGTTTTCATTTTAGGCAAATCCACCGACAAGAGATATCAGTAATAAGAGCATTAAACAGAGAGTATTGTTCAATTGCTTAACGATTTTCCCTATACATCCATAAACTTATTTTTGGATTGACCAACAGTCATGTTAATAAAGTATTGATAAAAGAATCAGCAGTGTCCCGATGTCTCCGTAAAGGTATACAAATTGTTTAAGTAAACACAACTTGTTCACTGTACTGACAATGAACACTGAATGCACCCTGTTTTTCGTAGTGATTTAATAATTCCTTATCCTATCCTTACCTTCATTTTTTCTAAGAATCTGGTTGACAGAAAAGAAATTTTACAAGGTGTGAAAGTGCCCTGCTTCCAAGCCAAATAAAAACTTACTGATTTTCCATTTGTTCTGTAGATTCAAGACAGCTTTTTCCTTTTGTGTAATACAGTTAAGACAAAAGACGTGACATGAAATTTGTTATCAAAACAATTAACTTGGCTCTAATTCAATAGTTAGAATCAAAATAAGACAGTTTCTTAGAGAAAAACAATTTATTTTACTCTAGGCATTATAAAATAAGTATCGTGAAACAAAAATCAAAACAAATGAACTGTAAAATATTACTTCTAAAAAACTTCAACATTAGTAGGCCTGTTTATGATATAGTTTGTTTTCCAATAAAACAATTGATTACCCAAGCAATAATTCTTTCGAAGAGTTTTGCTTCTGACGTGAATAACATGTCGGGTTAACTTGCTTTTGTTTTTTCTCTCAAAGAGCTAATTATTATAAAAGTAAGAAACATTTTATTGTGTTTATCAGTATAGTTTGATGACAGCTTGAGCTTTAGTCCTCACGTATGCAGATCATACAGGTAAATAAGTACCCAACTAATTGTATGTATAATATGATGTAAAACATTTTTTGCCATCAAAACTTACATAAAAGCATTTTTAGTCTAGTAGTTCAGAAATAATTTCAAAGTGGTTACAACAAACTGCTTAAAGACCAACAATAAGAATAATTTTTGTCATGATGTATTACATAATGAAATAAAAATCGTTGTTAAAGAATTCGAATGCAAGGTTACATCACACCATCTTAAAACCACTTGTTACGTCTCTGTGTAAGGCACGCGCTGCAACAACCACTTTCTTAATGCAATGTGTTTCCTACGGAGTTAAGAAGGAAAAAAGTACCACTAGCAGCTGACCGGTTATCCCTGACCATGAAACAGAACTTGACCTTACGGTAGGGCATGTACAAGATAAAAAAACGAGAAGTATTGAAAGTAAATAAAATCCAATCTTAAATAAATTATAAAGAGACATATTAAAACTGATAAAATAAAATGCTTAATTTAAGATGTACTGAACGCACCTGCTTGTTTTATATTAGGCACAAATGCAAGATGAGATTATATCTTACTGCTTTATACCATTTAAGAGCTGCTATAATCATAATTCATAACGGCAATACATACATTTAGATGCGTGCTTGTGTATGTGTACCTTATGGTTTTTTACTTCTCATTGGTACCAACCTTCAGTTAATATGCTTATGTATAAAATTTTTATTAAGTACTTAATATGTAGAAATTTGTCATTTTATTAACACTACACCGTACATTTTAATACCAGATTTACTTATTTGCAGAAAGCAGGCTTAAATTTTATTATACTTGCATGCTTTTGTTTAAAAGAAAGGAGACAATCGTGACCATATTCTGACAATTAAAACGTTAATTATCGATTTAAACATCAATTTTTCATTAAACGTAAGTGTGCCCAATTTTACTGTACACAATTATTTAATTAATTTATTAGTATGATTTCTAATCTAAGTTAACTCGTTGAATGATAAATTTTAGGTTATGTTTTTTAAAATAACGCTCCTGTCATTTATAGAGTGAAAGATAACAAACACAACCTATGGTTCGTCATAATAACGCAATACCCAATGGCCATTTTCACAAAAGATGGCAAAAGCGTGTGAAAACGTGGTTTGATCAGCCCATGAGAAAACGGCGTCGTGCAAGAAAACGTAATGCAAGAATAAATCGTAAACAACCAATGCCATGCGAACTTCTACGTCCAATGGTGCATTGTCCTAGTACTCGTTATAATTCCAGAATACGAGTTGGCCGTGGTTTTACATTAAGAGAACTAAAAGTTGCTGGATTAAATCAAACATTTGCACAAACGATTGGTATTGCTGTCGATGTTAGAAGACGTAACAAATGTGTAGAAGCCACGGCTATCAATATACAACGCCTAAAAGAATATCGCAGTAAGCTCTTACTGTTTCCACTGAACAGGAAAAAGCAAAAAGAAGAGATGAAAAAGCCGTTTGTGCCAATCACCAAGGGTATTAATGAACCTATTAGAAGTTTAGCAAAGCTAAAAGCAAGAACTCCTACTAAAGAAGAGAAGGAATTTGAGTGTTATCACTACGTTGCCAAAGCGAGAGCTGAATCAAAATATCTTGGAAGAAAACTTAGACGTAAGAGGATGAAGAATGAAAGCATTGAACTACCACCTCTGAAGAAAGTTCGTCTTCATTCACAAGATATGGATTGATTTACGGGTTCTTTATTTTGTTAATTATTTATGAGATTGACTAAGCTTGTATTATTAGTGTTATGTAATAAAATGGATCTCATAACTAAAAAACCATTTTTCTTGTTTTATACTATACGAGATATTCAGGCAAATAAAAATGCTATAGATACCAGTATGTATGTGGGAACAATTTTAACCTGATTATGTAGTACAGTATTTTTGGGTTTGAGACAAGGACGTAGAATTAAAATCATTTTATAATTTACATGGTCTACTGTATATGGGCAACTTTTCTTTTTCTTTAAATAAAACACCTTCTACACTATTACGTAGTATTGGAGCTCTGAAGGAAGTACAGATATGTTAGAACAAGGCTTTTTACGTTTACACTAATTTCTTTTTATAGCTACTTGAGTTCTTACAAAAATAATGTGGAACTCTGGTCTCCTGAGTCTTCTTGGTTATGCTACTTACAATTAGTAGATTAAAATATAAAACCTAGTAAGCTTTAGAATATCTAATATTTTAAAATCAAAATTATTTCTTACTACTCATAGGTAGTAGGACATGGAAATTAAATGTTTTTCCGCCCTTATAAGGTCTCAAGGGCTGTAATGAATTATTACATCCCTGTTCCAAACAAAAATAAATTTATTTACGGGCAAAAAATGTTGTACGTCTCACAGGAGTAAGTAACATTACAGTCTTGACGTGATTACGCTCTCGGCTTCACCTCGAGCGCAATAATCACGTCTCGACTGCAACAAATTACTTTCCTCCCTTGGTACGTAAATAATTATTAATTCATAGCTGAAGTAGAATCTAAGAAAAGCTTTTGGAATTGTTCTACAAAGCTTTAGCAGATAAAATAGAACTTGCCTGATGTCTAACATAACTTATTTTCTCAGAAACAAAACTTAATAATTTGAACTTATCTCTCTTGAGGGTAGGGGAGAACTGCCATTTCTAATACAAAGTTGTCTAGTTGTTTATTTTTTTTTCCCCCACGTATCCCACTAATTTGCTGATACAGACACTAATAGTAGTGTACGCAGCCTTAAGGACGTTATGTGAAACTACGTAATAAACCTATCCAGATATAAATGTGCAAAACTTAGTATGTCTTTACAGAGATACCAACTAAATTTGACTATCATTTGAACGATCCATTTTTGCTTACATAATTACTACTATAAACCTACCTATTTAAAGAGTATCCCATTGAAACTCCTCACGTAGGAAAAATACATAATACTACGTCATACAGCATTTCCTTGTTACACTTATTAAGTTATTACTAATTATTATTATTTGAGATTATAAGTGGGAAGGTATTTTTATTTTTGTAGTTTATTAACACAGATATTTACAAACTAACAGTGCAGAAAATAAATAAATTATTTGGTATGCATGCGTTTGAATGAATGTGTTGCATCCATACAAAAATATATATGAGCAAACAAGAGGGATAAGGGAATAATATTTTCCATGAGTGGAAACGAGATAACCCGTACCTATAAAATTCCATTGGCCTACTTGTCTGGAGATTTTTCGAAACAAACTTTAAAGGTTGGCCGTTACCTATGCTTTATTAAATTGTCTTAAAAGGTTTGCATATTAGTGTATTTTTAGTTTAGATCCAAGTCAGATTTTCACCGCATTGCAGTCGAGTTCATATGTAAATAATAAACCCCTCTCCTTATCATAATGAGTAATGACATTACTACAGTGGCTCAGCTATTTATGAACTCGTATTGGTATATCGTCTTATTCCAGGCGGTATATTGTTAATAATGTTCTACAAGTTGTGGAAAGCTCGTTTTTACCGCTTTATCATAGTTGTAATTACGGAGAAGATGAAGTACCTTTGGTAGAAGATCAATGCTGCGTCACTACCCAAAGTAAGGTAGAAGTATCTTAATCACCGTCCACCGGACTGTAGACTAATTACAGGAGTTGTGCAAAGACTGCAGAGAACAGGAAAGTTCGATTAAATTGTGATTATGACGTTTAGAAACACGTTGCGACTGTTGTGCCAACGTGAATAAACAAATTTTCAGCACAACCTTCAGTATCGGAAAAATTGATTTGAGCGTAAATATTTCAAAGCATATAGCGTTCATGCAACATATCGGGAACAAAGTTGCATCTCTATTTTCATTTTTAACTCGATCAGGAGTTATACTACCTGCCGACAGCAACTCAAGACTTATTTTCTTTACCCAAATCATACGAATTCGTGTTATTCAACTTCGATTTGTAAATTATACATACTGGAAACTGATGAAACAATATTCGCTTATAATGAACATTAACAAGCCGCAAAATAAATCCCAAGCTGTACGAACTTTTCATTAAAAACCCCAAATTTCGATTAGCCTATGGCGATTTCTAAGCTAACTGGAAGACAATGTTGGTAAATTTTTACAAAACAGAATTTTAATAATTTGTTAGAAAAGTTGCTGCTTGGCTGAAGAAGGCTAATGTAATACCTACAGGACGGCGCTCCATTACACTATATCCGCCAAAGGTACCTTCAAGTATAGTCCCAACAAACATAAACAAAAAGGCCAGATGCTGGCCTCATAGCATGCTGCTACCTTTAGTACCCTGTACTGGAATGATACTGGCAAAACAGTAATGGGCCTGATCATATAGGTCACATTAATACCTGCATCTTGCCATAAAGGGCTCATTACATTGCCAGTGCAGTGTCAGTAGGTTTACACAGTGATGGTTTTCTTCTAGCCCATTAGATGAAGTACACACACATTTAATATTTTACCTTTACAATGCCAGCAATGACGCTTATGGCTAAATTTCTGATTTTGTAAGTTTTGATTTTTAAATAAAACTTATTTTAAATTTTTTAATTTTAGCCATAAGCATTCTTTCTTCGGACAAGGTCGCACGTATGTCTTTTATTGAGTTTTTGTTATTTTAAACCAATAAATAATACAAGCACATAATTTATAAATATAAACCTAAAAATCTCACTGTCTCCCCACAAATAAAAGTTCAAAAGATTGTGCAAGCATTGATCCTCATTTTCGTCCTTGTTTGGACTCATCAGTGGACGATATTGACAGTCGGTACTTACCCGCTTCATGCTGGTTATATACAAAGCTAATACAACATTAGCAGCATGAAAATACTAAGGTGCCATCTAATACCAATGGCTCGACATGCCGTTTTTATTCAAAAATTAAATATTTCCAAAATGGAAAATATAGAAAGAATTGTCATGGTTACTAGATATGTGGCCATTGACTGAGTAAGTTAAGGATGCCGCTCCAGCATTTATTATATGTGGCTATTGACTGGCATTTAGCCATTAGTGCCAAAGAAAGACCGTATGCTGGCCATTACATGCATGTTTGCTGGGGTATCGCTTACTGGCAATGAGTTAGAGTTTTATAACATTGCCTGACTTAAGAAAGACCATTTATCCAAACAAAGGTAAGGTGTCGACTTAACAGTAAAGTCGTAAATAAATAATTTATTAGATGAACGGATAACATTCAATTTCATTCATTAGAGTAGGTTATTGGACAGTTGACAAGACATTTTAAAAATACATGTTAATTCCACTGATTGAGCTGCAGAGTCATAAAGCCCAAGTACGATAAGTTTGAGTGTGCCTTATTTCCAAAAGACAAATTGGTTGGAAAATCATGCACGTGTTTGCTAGCACTCCATTTTCTCAACGGCAACCTAAATGGCTTGATTTCTTTCTGAGATGAAATGAAATCGAAGGTTTATAAACAACACATCAAAACACACAATCAGCATTGGCAGCACATTCTTGATAAGAAAAGCAAAATTTTCAAATATCATGCATTTTTGAAAGAGTGGCAAATTCTTTTGAGCAGTTTGCATTTGTATTTGTAAATCTTTATACTAAATTTTTTTATTAATTTTCTTTTGCTCATATATGTGGTTACCGCTGCATGTATGCTTGTATTTAAGAGCAGTAATCAAGCTTACGCGCTGCCAGCATCGAAGTAAGCGCTTTTAAAAGTATTGCCTTTGCCTTTATGGAAATTGACGTTCGCTGCCGACAGTCCAGAAACCCTTAATGGACAGCGCTGCTAATTGCTTCTTGCTGCTGAACACAAGAATGATCAATGTGCGCTATTGTTGCAGAATCTTCTTCACAGGAATATGAAAGTTATTCACTACTATGTAAGGAATGTCTTTTATTAACGCTCTTTATCAGTGAAAGTCAATTTATGCATCAACATAACATTCAATGAAAGCAATGCAACAAATTTTGTTATTAAAACATGAATCTTAAAAACAAGCAAACTTTACTTTGATCAGTGAGTTAACTTTCTGCAAAAGATGCCTTACCATCCTCATAACACAGTGCTAAGGAGATATTAAAGATGTCAGCTTTCAAAAAAGTCTAACTCACAAACTATTATCTTTTGAAAAAGTGTGCTGTACAAGAAATCTTATTGACCATATATCTTGAACAAATAATTTATAGCTATGTTAGTTTCCACACCTTATTTGCTTCCTTTTGAACCACAATCGCTTTAATATGACTGTTCATAACAATACATACCTTTTGTAAGATTTAAAGCTTTAAAAATGAAACTTTTCTTAATCATCCTTTATATTTTTTTTTTTATTAAAAATAATAATGTTCTTGCTTAAAAGTTTTTAATGTAGGTAGTTTAGATTTAATACAATTCTTTAATTTACTATAGGTGTTCTATTAAACCTTTACGAAAAACTGATTTATAAGTTAACTGTCTTAAAACTATGTTTAAGCAAAGTAAACGTTAACTCATTTATTATTTTTATGAAGTATTTTTTAATTAAATATTCTTTACAGGTATAATAATATACAAACTACAATAATGATATTGTTTTAAGGAAATTACATAAGATCATCACCAAGATATTCTTCAGATATGCATAAAGGAATATTATTTTTGTGATGTTCAACCTAAGCGTGGACTTGTTTACAGGAATCTTAGACATAAATAGGTACCTACTTAATTATTTACTAATCAGTTTTTTTGTGCATTACATGTCATTCTGCTTGTATATAGAAGCAGTAACAGAATGAGGTAGATTAATACAATTAACATTTCTATTTGTTTACTTTGAACAAATTTATCATATTATATTCTGGTATAGTTAGAGTTAGTTAACATTCTCTTTGTATGTGCTTCTTATGGAAAAAATAAAAAAAAGGATTATAACAAGTCCTTTTACTGTCTATTTGTTGTAATGATTGGCTTTAGTTTATTACTCAGAATTTTGAAAATTCAAATATTAATATTACAAGGTTTTAAGAATACCAGAGCCATCTATGCGCACAATAACATTGTATTAATCAATGATAAGTTAGGAAACTGTAAGGTGTTTTAAACACAATAATATAGTAATTAATTTTGGTTGTTTTATTTACTTAAATAAACGTATTGTTTATAGAATAAAGTTGTTATTTGATCTATATAACATTCTCTAATTAAATCGTTATTTCTACTTCAAATTACTTGTTGAATAGATCGCCATCTAAATAAACTTATAGCAACTACAGCAGCGATTGTTAACTTAAAATTCTAACAATTGAAGTGGTTTGAATTGTCTTGTTTTAATTGTCAGTGTTTGAATATTTACAATTAATTTTGATTCATCTCTTTTCTATGCTTAATTTGTTTTAAATTAACCTAATAAGGATTCAGTTTTTTCTACAGTAAAACTGTTATAAACAAATGTTTAGATTAGTACCATAAATTAGTATTTAGGTAGGCATTATTTTGTCAACTAACAATACATACAATTATTATTTCCCATATAAAATAAACAAATAATTAATTTCTTAAATGGGTAAGAAACGACAATCAAGTTTTACTAGTGATACAAGTTTAACTACATCAAGTTCTGAATGTTACTCTGGATATGAAAGTTCACAATTATTGTATTCGAATAGTTGTAGTCAAAGTTCGCAATTATCTAACGTTTTTAAAAAAATTAAAGTTTCTACAGAAAGTGTAGATGCTAAAATACATACAGCATTACCAAATGACTGTGAAAGTCTTATTAACATTGCACTGGATGAAATTGAAAACCAGAATTTTGTTCGCTGTAGTACTCCTATAATGCATCGTAACAGTAGTTTTAGTGATTCAATAGAACAACATTTTAGTAAGTTTAAAGAAGAAGATGGAATGTCCATGCTTAATAATAGTACTGGTGATGAGAATAATGAAAATGACAGTATTAAACAATTAGATTGCAAAGAAATTATACCTAAAAATACATTACAATGCTGGGACAGTTTTAACGTTAATAATGAAGATGAGTTGGTTAAACATTTTAGTAACCCCCAAGATTTAAATGATGATGTAATTAGTGCAATTACAACAGACAGCAAAGATAGTATATTGATTGAATCAGTTAGTAAGTATAAAAATATAAAACGTTATAGACTACTTGAATAGAAAGAAATTATAGGAATGTTAGGAAATACATCAAATCGATTCAAGTGGTAAATACACGATAAGTATAAAATATTTAAAAAATTTTATAAAATACAATTAACATCACAAGATTAACATCAGCACAATACTACATTTTTAGGAATCTTAGAAAATACTCCAAGTGCAAAGAGTTTTATTGTCAATGAAGATGAGTTATTTGAACACTTTAGTAATGCACAGAATAATGTTCAATCTAACAATATATCTTTGGTGAACACTAAAAGTGAGGTATCAGATGAATCAAGTGGTAAGTATAAACGATATAAAACAAGAATGTAAAAAACAATAAGACATTAACAATTTTAGAGGTCTTACAAAATATATCACATGTTCAAAGTACAATAAGTATGAATGTCAATGAAACCATGCTAGAAAAACATTTTAGTCAATTACACAATTGCGATACTGAATTGAATATGTCTTCAGGAAACAGTGAAACTGTAAATGTATCGGATGAATCAAATGGTAGGCATTATAGCATAAAAAATGAAAATGTAAGAAAATATAATAGTTTCAGAAATTACAGAAAATGCACTGCATACTATTCAAACAATGTTTAGTTTGAAAATTCATGAAGCTGAGTTAGGAAAGCATTCTAGTCAACTACGAAATAATGTTGCCGAGTCTCTGGTAAACACTGAAACTGAAAATGTATCAGATAAATTAAATAGTAAGTATATGACACCTACCTTAAAATCAATCAGGTGTTTGTATAGATTCCAAATAGTATTATTTCTACCAGAGGTCATTTTTAATAATTTTCTGCATAACAGGTGGCTGATAAAGTATTTGTGGGGATTAGTCATCTTTAGTGTAACCTAGAAAAACTGTTTGAACTTAGTGGTCAGAATCTGGTTTATTAATAACCTTATTGTTTCGACCTAATATAAAGTAATAACAACGGTAATAACCTATCATCATCAAATATACCTACCCTGCGTTCGGTACGGACCTCTGACAGCTGTTTTTGCTCGAAATCGTCTCTTGTTCTTGTCACTCAAATCTGAATATTTATTTGCGTGAAAAGAACAAGAGACGATCCCGAGTAAAAATAGCTGTCAGATGTACCTTACCGAACGCAGGGATAATATTCGTCAATTGCCTCGAGTGCGTAACCATGGGGATTTGTAACCGTGGATATTATTATTTACATTTACTCAAAAATTAGATTGGCGTGGTTGACTGCACCCGTAAACAAAGCTAACACGATTTTTTAACAAGTTTGAAACTGTCACTTTTTTTATTAAAAAACAATGCGTTTAAAAATTAAATTAAATTAATCAATAATACGTAGTATGGGGTAGTTGCAGTGGAATCACATGCACTTGCCTGTAAAAACATTTTCGTACTGCACCGGACCGAGATAGTTTTCGTACTGCACCGGACGGGCTACATTTTCGTAATGATCCGGACGCGTTTGTTTTCGTACTGCATCGGACGGTGTATAATTGCCTTTTAATTAGCTTACTGATATGAAAGTATCGAGTTTCAATTATTAAGTATAAACATCATTGTCGTTCGTACATGTTTACACAGTAGCGTACCTGGAAGGGGCGTCCGCTCCGGGCTACATCTATACTTTTTCAACTTCAAATTGGGACCAATCAACTTTTAAATGGGAATAATCATTTTCAAATTGGGAACAATCAATTTCAAAATGGGAATAACCAGTTTCATAATGAAACTAATCAAGTACTGTATATACGTGAGGCCCAAAAGTCTGGAAACGGTTAAATATCCTGAGAAGTACACTTTAGATTAAACAGTTACGAAAAACCACCCCCACCCCCCTTGGGAGTGGAGTGAAGAGTAGTTTTAAAAATTTAAATGGGAACCCCCAATTTTTTTGTATTTTTTAATTCTCTGTCGAAAATTATTTATGGACATGAAAAACCAACTCCACCCCCAATTGGGGGTGGAGTGAGGGGTAGTTTTGAAAATTTAAATAGAAACCTCCAATTTTTTTGAATTTTAAATTCTCTATCAAAAATTGTTTATGGACACTCCTGGCGGCTATTTTGACCATGTTCCCGAAGAGATACCAAAAAACGAAGACACCACCTGCCTTTAGTTTTTGATGTAGAATGCAAATCTGAAATCAAAATTTCAAAATTTTAAAAAATGCGGATAGACACACGGACTTTGCAAATTCAATAACGACTCCAAAGGAGTTCGTCAAAAATGAAGTTGGTCAAGATCATAAATGCGTATCATGAATTCTTTATAACATCGATACGGCTTTATAAAGGCCGCCACAGATACGCATGCTTTTTAGTCGCTTTACTTGTACATTCTTAAGTTGTAATGCAAGACGGAACCCAGAGAAGCCTACATAAATTCACGTTTATTATCGTCTTGTCGTTTTCAAAACGAAACAATTGCTACTGCGGCTATTTTAATAATGAAAAAGAAGAAAAGCAGACAATCAGGAAGAAATGGTCAAAAAATGGTTACTAAACGAACTAAAGTTAGAACCTCAAGACTGGTTCAATTATTCACGGATGGATGTAGAAACAACAAACAATCATCTTTCCGATTTAAATCGATAAATTCTGAAAGAAACTTGCGTGACATTAATCGCAAATTGAACATTTTTTGTTTTTGCTGTCTTTATATGACCAAATAGTGGAGATTCTATGAATAAAACTAACTTTTTTTGGGTTTATTGATTTTTCGGCTTTAGTTTCTTTATCTTTAGACAATCGGATGAATCAACCAACATTAGCTGATTATCTATTGCAAAAGACCAATCGGTATACTTTTCTTCTTCTTTTAACTTGAAAAAAATAATTTACATAGTTAGTATACGATCTTCTGTTGCAAAAGATTGGACCACATAACCAGTTACAAAAAACTGAAAGCCGCAACTTCGTATACAAAATTGTTAGTTAGCAAATGGTAGCACTGGCATAAATATCCTGAACAATCGGCAGCAAACGTCAATTCCCATAAAGCGTTTTCTCCACTGATTTATTATACTGCTCTTCAATACAAGCATTGTCTTTATTAAGGAACAGTATACATAAAAGAACATAATAAATACCCAAGAACTAGCCTAAATTATTAATACATAATTTCTCGATCATTTACATTCCTAATGTATGCGTTATGACCATGAATAAAGCCTCTGCAGCAATGCTCAGTTATTAATATACTTAATACTATTTCAGAAACTGCAGAAAGCGTATCACACGTTGATACTACATTCAGTTTGAATACTAAAGATTTAGACATACATTTTAGTCAATTAGAAAACAGTGTTGTTGAATTCAGCATACCATTGGTAGACACTAAAAGTGAAAATCTATGCAATGAATCAAACGGTAAGTAGATATATACATAGATATATATACAGGGTCGTTAAAAAGTATGGAAACACGCTATCCCCTCTAAAACGGTAAGAGATAGACCAATGAAATTTAGGGAGCTTAAAGTAGGTATTTTTTTTCATGTTTTGCGAAGGTAATTGAAAACAAATCTTCAATTGCTTTTTCGTACGGCCGCCATACTGAATTTTCTTAAATAGAACACTCTGTATATAATCCCATATTTGGATAGGGATTTGCAAGACAAGTTCAATAATATAAGGGTAGCTATACTTATCTTAAAAGGTTTTGGAGATAATCGCTGTTCTTTTGTCAAAGATTTCATTATTAATTTCTATCAAAATCGAGTTACCCGTGAAGCAGCAAAGGCAATGGTTGGATGTAATTTTGTAAGTAATTAAAGTAAAAGAAAATCGTAAAAATTCTGCCCTTAGCCTACTTATTTAAAATAATAGCTCAATTCTAGAACAAACTAAAAAGGTGGAATATTTCCAAATAGTGACAAATTGATAATAACAAAAACACAATATAATTTTATAAGAAGTGTTCAAAATGCGCTGCGTCAACTTCTTGACAATGAAATAATCTCTTTTGAAATGTTCGTAAGGAATTTTGCAAATAATCGGGAGGAACTACTTGCATTACGAATCCGTCCCTGAAGTTAAGAAATCCTTGACAAAAGAATAGCAATTATCTTCAAAACCTTTCAAAATAAGTATTGCAACGCTATATTATTGAATTCGCCTTTAAAATCCCTATCGAGATATGGGGTCATATACAGGGTGATCCATTTAAAGAAATTCAAGATGGCGGCCATATGAAAATAAATTGAAGATTTGATCTTAACTCTCTTCGCAGAACATGGCAAACAAGGCCTACTTTAATATCTCCAAATTTCATTTGTCTATCTCTTACTGTTTTCGCAGAAGCAGCGTGTTTCCGTACTTTTTAATAGGAAAACCCCTGACAAAAGAATAGCGATTATCTCTAAAACCTTTCAAGATAAGTATAGCAACCCTTATATCATTGAATTTGTGGTAACACTCTCTATCCAAATATAGGGTCATATACCGGGTGTTCCATTTAAAAAAATTCAATACGGCGACCGTACAAGAAAACAATTGAAGATTTGTTTTTAATTATCTTTGCAAAACATGAAAAAAAAATACCTACTTTAAGCTCTCCAAATTTCATTTGTCTATCTCTTACCGTTTCTGCGGTGGTAGCGTGTTTCCATACTTTTTAGCGACCCTGTATAATATAAACATGACAGGAAACAAAATTAATACAATACCATCTTAGAGATCTCATTAGAAAATTCATCACATGCTCAAACCGAACTCAGTTTGAACATTAACGATAACGATCTGTGCAAGCATTTTAGTCAATTAGAAAAAAATGTTGCTCAATTTAATATATCATTAGTAGACAGTAAAAATGAAAATGTGCAGCACAGCACTGAATTTAACAAGTCATTGGCAAATCATAAAAGTGAAAATACATCAGAAGAATCGGATGGTAAGTACTAGTATTACTACGATAAAGTATCAGAACATTGTAAGAATCAATAAATTATTATGCAAACCAATTTTAGAAATTATAACAGAAAATGTATTACAAATTCAAAGTGCAAAGGGTTTTAACATCAGCGAGGATAAATTAAAACATTCCAGTCAATCAAATGATTACAATGTATCAGATGAATCGTATGGTAAGTATTTGCGTTATAAAGAAACTAAAGTGCTGAAAGAAGCTAATAATACCTACTTATGATTTTAGAGGTTTTAGAAAATACATCACATGTTCGAAATGAAAACGGTTTCAATATAAATGAAAATGAATTGGATCAACATTTTAGTCAACTACAAAATGAGAGTAGCAATGAATTTGAAATGTCTATAGTGAATACTAATAATAAAAGCATATTAGGAGAATCAGATGGTAATAATTGTATAGGTCAATATAAATCTTGCAGCTTATACCTTTTTTGCTTTGGAAGATACAGCAAAGAGGTGAAAGACAATGCTGTTTGGCATCACTAGACCCATAACTTTATATAAGTAGAGTTTTTGTACAGCAACAACAATTGACCTTTTTTAAATGTTACCCTGTATAAAAGAGATGATGTAGTTAACATATTAAAAATCATTTCTACAAAAAAAAAATTGAATGACTCCAAAACTGTTAGGTTTAAGCTTTTGCTAAATGAGAATTTCTTCTACGTAAAGTTATAGGTCACGTGACCTTAAATAATCCTTTTCTTTACATTTTCGCTTAAATATCTTTAAAACTAAAAAAGTTATAAGGCGACTTAATGAAATTCCAACCATCCTGTATAGCTTGCTTATAGTATCAAAGTAATACAATTTTAGAAACATTGAACGATGTAATGCAGACTCAAACTAGTGAAGATGGGTTTGTCCTACAGTTTAGCCGGCTGCAAAATAATGAACTAGAATTGAGTGGAAAACATGAAAGTGAAAATATATTAGACAGCAATCCTAGTGGTGAGTATAAAAATTTTAAAAAAAGTTAAACATTTTGAAAATTTTGTTTTCTCAAAATATTTAACAAAATAAAAGACTTCATACTTATTTAGGTCATTTGGAGAAGTCAAAAGCGGAACCAGAATGTTCTAGTCAGCTACATGATGAAGATATCAGTTATGTATTCAATTGTTCAAGAGATAATAGAAATGAAAACATGCTGATATCCGAAAAGATAAGTGAAAGCATGCTTGTGCCAAATTTGATATCTTATTTAGAAGGAAACAGCTTTATATCTAATCACACTAAGCCCAATGTGGAAGATATAACACCTTTAGCAGATAATACTAAAGAAATCTCTTTAATTGACCTGGACAATAATTCTGATTTACGTAAGTTTTTAATGATCACCTGTTATTTGTCATGATCAAACAGGCAAAGTCTAAATTTAATATTCAATAAAATACATATTTTTAGAAACACCTGCTACAACAAATGAAGAGAAACTTAATATATTAAAAAATAAATTACAGTCAATTTTAATATGGTTTATCAAACAATTGACTGAAAACAAATATCCTGTGTTGCTGGTTTTAAAAATATGTTGGGATAATTGCATATTTGACAATAACATGTGAGTATACAGGGTGTATACGAGAAACTTATTCTAATACTCCTCATTACGGAGTTATTAATATTTCTAACCGTTTTTTAAATTTTTATACTCTTAATAATTAAGATGAAATAGCAGTTTAAGTAATAAAAAAAAATGTTCAATCATATTTTTGTTTTGAATCTTAATATTTCTCTAGTAATCCGCTTTTTATTATTGTTAATTCTTTGCTGCAAATCTATAAAAAGATATAGATACTATAGATTTATGGCAGAAATTGTATTTAACTCTTTGATTGAGATCTTGATGTAGTCTCACGTAGTGTGCAAATTATGCGCCATTTTACATACACCCTGGATAAATATTCTCAATAATACCTCCCTAGGAATCTACAAAACAGTTTCTATAGTTGACATGAAATAATTATCGTTGAAATAATGAAAATACTTTTCAGCTGTAAACTCAAATCACACAATGATGTTAGATATCGTAAAATAAAATACTGGACGAAACGTGGTCGTCCAAGAATTAATCTGATAATATATTTACTAGCAAAAATGTATTTGCTATTATTAATCAATTTAACTTGCACTCAAAGGTAACTTTTCTAATAGCATCTTTAATAAGAAAACTAAAGAGACGTTTTAGGGAGATATATTACCAATTGAAGAGTTATGTAAAAAATCAACGTCAAATTGCAAGTTTATTAAATGAAATTAGTTCCATGTTAAACATAGAGCCTTGGTATTTACCAATAATGGCTACAAGCAAAGGGTTAGTATTTGGAGACCTTACATTGGTCAGTTCTAAGAAAGAAGTGATTACATGTAATGGATCTGGAGGTTTGTATTTTTTAACTAAATATAACTATTAAGCAAATTTGAGAATAATTGTTAAACAAAGTAGTAAATACAAGGGGTTTGCAAACTGACCAGCTTTGTTACTGACTAACACTGAAGATTATGATAACATTTATCAGTTATCCAACTCTTTAAAAGCGATATCTTTACTTATACAATTTTATCATTCTTGATACCATAATAATAAAAACAAATGCAAAATGAATTTTGTCGCTAATCTCGAAGATCATGCTTCAGTTGATACCCACAAAAGAGGCATTTCCTCTATAAGGGGATATAATCTATTATTCCTTTTGCAATTTCCAAACCTGTCATATAATAGTTATATCAGATGACCATAAGTTTGTCAATCCAATGAAGACATTATTCATTCAGTCATATGCTATTATCTGAAACTCAGCAAATCATCCAAATGACAAGAACAAAACTGATACTAGTAGGTACTGATTGATACTGAACTACAGTCATACTTTATTACAAAATATATACTTATCTTATAAACTTAAAAAAGGTGCTCTTCCACTACTACTTGCCTATATTATGGTACTTTGCTGCAATGACAGATAAGTCAGTAAAATGTTGAAAGGCACTAAATCTTAGTAGTACTACTATGCTATTATACACAATAGATTTTTATCTTCTTGGGAGCTGTCTAGTTTTTAATACGCTGCATCCATTCTGGCACCCATTCGAGTTCTTAAGTTCCCCGAAACTTATACAGACCGTTGACTAGATGAATGTTAAACATATTTGATTCTATTTCTGTTGATCCACAGATGTTCTGCCATCTGATTATACAGGAACTTGCACATTCCGTGATACAAGTCTATTTTATTTAGGTATTTCTTTATGAGGCGAAAATATAAAGAAAGAAGCATCTGGGATTGCAAAGCACAACCACAACGAACTCCTGTTTTGTTACTTTTTCAAATTTTGGCGGTCATTTTGACCATGTTCCGGAAGTGATATTAAAAAACTAAAACTATACGTTTGTTTTATTTTTTGATGTATAATACGATTCTAAAGTAAAAAAAATTTTGAAAACTTTTTAATTTTTGGCGGCCATTTTGACCATGTTCCCGAAGAGTTATCAAACAACGAAGATACCACGTCGTCTTTAGTTTTTGATGTAGAATCCAGATTGAAGTCAAAATTTTAACTTCGGAGTTCGTTGAAAATAAACGAAGAATTAAAAAGAGACATACAGATAACGTAAATTGAACCAAGCTGGAAAAAAATAAAAACATCGATACAGAAAACCAGCCAAGAAGTCATCGGATACAAGGACAAAAAGAAGACTGCAAAAAACTGGCTCAACGAAGAATGTCAGAAATTAGCAGAAGCAAAAAAAGAAAGCTTGGCTTAAAATGCTGACAAATGAGAATGAAAACATCAAACATGAATACAGAGAAATACGAAGACACTCCCAAAAGATGTATATAACCCTAAAAAGACAGTTCAACAAATACAAAATACAAGATATAGAAGAAACATTCTGCAACAAGAAAATCAAGTCGTTTTACCAAGAAGTTAAGCAAAGTAGAAACAGATATCAAAACAAAAACACACTCATGAAAACGAAAGAAGGATTACACATATAATGACGGAATGGAGGAACTTTTTTGAACAACTTTTAAATGGAGGAGATGAATTGGAAGCAGCAGTCCAACCAACAGAAAAGAGATCGTTGACATAATCCACGAATTAACAAAACAACAAAAGTCCGGAAGCCAACAACATAAGCGCAGAAATGTTAAAAGCAGGGGGGGGGAACAACTACACAAAGAACTAATGGAGCTAATAAAATTAATCTGGGAAAGAGAAGAAATACCAAGGAAGTGGACAGAAGCACAAATATGCCCAATTCGCAAGAAAGGAGACAGAATGCTGTGCGAAAATTACAGAGGACTTGCATTACTGGAACACAGGTTATAAGATTTTCAGCAGAATCTTGAGGAAAGGAATGACAGAACACTCAGAGGAAGTACTAGGGGAGTACCAAGCGGGGTTCCGTAGCAACAGACCAAATTTCCGCGCTCAAGGAGATACAGACCGGCTTCATAAACTTCCGCCAGGCATATGATAGAATAGAGAAGAAAAAAGTATCAAGCAATGACTCAGATAGACATCCCTGGAAAGCTAGTAAAGCTAACAAAATGGTCCTTAATTAATAATAATTTATTTGCAAAATTTCATCCCCCAGATTGTATTGCTCTGAATAGGCACCCTTGGCCATAGAGAGGAGCATACTTTTCTGACGTTCCGAAATTCATACTATACACATTTTCAGTAATATGCAAGTCTTAAAATGCGTTTTAAACATATTTTTACGATCTTTTGAATATCTGAAAAAAACTAAAAAGAGTGAACTTTTTCGTATAAAATGTTAATGAAAGAGACAAAGACCACACTGGTGTTTTGATTTTAGGAATCAAGATAAAAAGACCGATAAAATGACGCAAACTTCAAGTGGTTAGGATTGGGTACGATAAGTGACATTTTTTGTTGACGGCTTTTTGTGTTTTACATGAAACCTCCCATGTCTAAAGTTCTGGCGTTTTCAAAAAAACACTTGTATTTCGTCACTTTACAAAAATTTATAAACGCCAGATAGTTAGGGTTCATGGAAAGATTAGACTTTTTTATAATCACCTCACCTAACTTTTTGAAATTTTCACCAGAGAACTTAAATACCTTTCTGCGTCGATGTGTAACAACGGCAGAAAGTTAGGATTCAGGCCTTCTTTTTCTGTCAGTGGCTCTTGTACTACAGAAAAGTCAAAAACTAGGAATTCCAGAGAGTGGATGAATTCATGTATCTGAGGGTTGTGCTGGTGGAAAATGGGCATAAAAGACAGGAGATACAAGCAAGAATAGCTAAGAGAAACCAGAAATACGGAAGCTTAAAAATACTATAGAAATCCAAATAGCTAGGAAGTGTATGCGCTGTATGGAAAGCCTAGAATTTCAACTTTTGTCAAGGCGCAGAAACTAAAATGACTAGGAGCAAATGGCAGGTAAAAGGATGAGTAAGCTGGTACTACGTAGAAAACCCTCGGAAGAAGGTAAAGGGGAAAACTGAGAACGAGATGGATGAAAAAAGTAGAGAACGATCTGAAGCAAGTGAAGGTTGCTGACTGGAAGAGAAAAGCAATGGAAAAATATTGTAAAAAATTTTGTATTAAAATTAAATGAATTGTAGATAAACTTTTGCCTTAGGCCTACAAGGCCTGTTGTGCACAATAAATAAATTTCTTTACAAATATCTGCTCAATGTGAGCAGTCCGTCTGTTTTTCTGTGCCATAGATTACCTATGTAGGATTTTTTATGTTCTTGTCCTGGTAAGTTGTTCCAATATGTTATATGTTGATCTTTGACTATATTTTTGATACTCTCAAAACGGGTATTAAGCCAAAGTACGGTGTTTCTGGTGCCCTCTTTATCAGTTCATTAGTTTCTTCATTGCCTTCAATTTCTTAACGTACCCAGGTTAGTTTCACTTTATTCTGGTTTATCAGACTCTCTTTCATGACTTTCCCATGTTAGTCTAGACATTACTCTACTAGAGTAGTATTTAGATCCGTTTGTCAGTGAAAAACCTTTTTTTTT
>VTPC01008618.1:19267-59748 GCA_011009095.1 Ignelater luminosus
AACAAGTTGGGAGTTCTAAAAGGTGTAGTAAGTCACGAAGATTTGCAGCAGAGCACTAAAATAAAAAATTCTAAAACCTACAAAATTTAAGAGACTGCAGTTAGAATAAGTGAACCCCCTACCAGAAATGGATATTTATAACGTTTTAAAAAGGCAAGCGTAGTTTTAATTTTTATAACTCGTCTACTGTTGTCAAATACTTATTTTAGTAGGTTGTTCAAGTCTTGGTCTTTGATACTCATCAGTATTAAGCTCATCCATATTGTCTGTGTTATTACTGTCTTACTTCAAGATTCAATAGAAATTTGCTTTACATTTATACACCTGCATGCAGTGTCTCACAGATAAAATAGATTTACAAATTTGTATTAGAAATAAAAATTCGGGACAGGAAGCAATAAAACATCCTGTGTATCAAGAACTACTTAGCTTTGAGAAAAAGTTTATGCAAACTGCTTACTATATTTTTGAACAGATAATTTCATGGTAGATATACTGACTTTAATTTCTGGCGCACTCTGTATAATTACAACGGTTACAAAAACAATGCAATCTATCAGCTTAAGTTTTTACCTAAACCGAGTTTAAAAAAACTTTTACTTTTCTCTCTATATTACATATACAGGATGCACGTCAAGAGAATGAAAGTATTCATACAGTATACTCCAAATCGCAATCAGATAAGTACAGTTTTCTAGTTATAAAGTTGTTTTACCAAGATAGAGGGTATCAAAGTTTGATCAATATTTCTTGACTTCTTTTTGATGTTTGGGAAATCATGTGCGAAATTAAGATAAGACTTTCAAGCGTGGAAGAAACAGATTTTTGGGAAAGAAAATGTTAGTACGTCAGTGTAACAGTGAATAATTCGGTTATTCTTGAATTCTCAGCCAACTCAATAGAGAATGCACCTCTTGTGTTGTTTTTGCTTAAGATACATCGTTTTTTGAGTAAAACAGAATTATACCCCACAAGTGGGGCATTTAGCTTGGACATGCTATACCTAGGAAGCGGTGTATTTTTGTATACAGGGTGATTCTGAAATAAAAGGTATCCTTTCAATAGGTGATAAGTGAAGCTAAAAGAAGACAAAAAATGAAGAAACGAAGTGGCTCCGTGAAAGTTGAAAATTTTCACAATTTTCCGAAATATTAAATACTGAAGCCGCCTCTGGTTAGAAAAAGGAAAGTGTTCTTTGTATTCTCGCCTTCGGAGTAAAAAGTGAAAGTTAAGGAGATTTACGATTGTTGTTAAACCATTGTAGTGCAAGAATGAAAATTTGCCAGACATGCCTATTTTCTTTGAACTAACGCAGGTGTAGTACCACAATGAACAATAAATGCCATCATAAGCTACCCCCTGGACATTTTCAACTTTCTCTTCTTAAATCTGAAGTTGAGGAGATCAAAGAAATTGTGATATGTTTAACAGGCAGGGATGTTGAAATGTATTAAGACAGTAAAAAGATAATAGCATAATTTATGTCACGAGCAATTAGACTCCAGTCTCGCAAGCAACATTTTAATCCCTTATTATTATTTAGTCATTTGAATAGAAAGCATTATGGAAGATACTACTAATTATCGCTTCTGTATTTAACTCCATTCCATAAAATCAACCAATTTTTATTTATGTAGCATAATGCTTATTGAGGTTTTTGGTTCTTCGGAATTTTACAGAAAAAAGTCACTAACAGTAAAATTTTAATATTTTTCCGTTTACAGATCAAAAAGTAAACGTTATAAACGTGTCCATAGATTATTTATGGCATTGCAGAAACCAGAAAAACTATTATAAGCGTTTAAAGTGCGAGAAAGGTTTGGTGTGTTTACCATGCTTTCGGCGAAATAGCGGTTCCTTTTAACATAACCTATCGCCTTCTTTTATCTCGAGCAAGTAGTAAATAGTAAGTCTGTCAACTAAGCAAGTACAGCAACTTTATTTTATCCCCCATCCTGTTTACTTCTTAATCCAAAAAAGCGAGAATTATAAAAAGGTTTCTCGTCAAAACGTTTTCTTGGAGATTAAATATTTGGTACCTGCTTCTTTCAAAGGCACTGGCTTTACCCTAACAATATATTTCAATAGTAAAATGAAGGTTGCTGACCGCTGCCTATTTAACGCAAAAATATAGCTTCTTTTGTTAATGTCAGAAATGCAAATCTCATTCAAAAGCGCACGAAAAAGGGCCATAATTCATAATTCAATCTTCTTTCGTTTTCTTGTAAAGACTAAACAGAGTATCGCGACGTTTACGCATTCGTGTTATCACCTTATTACTGGTAAGACGGGCAACTTACCAAAATATTACAACAAATGTTGAAAATGACCACCGTCGACCTGAAGACAAGCCTCTATGCGTCGGTGAAAACTGTTACGCACACGAGTAAATATTCCAGCTGTATTGCGAATTTCTGCGGCTGCTGCTACAATGCGTTGTTGAAGGTCTTCCGCGTTTTCGACTTCCGTGCGATATACAACAGACTTCATGTGACCCCACAAGAAGTAGTTCAGAGGATTTATGTCAGGGCTACGAGCAGGCCAGCGTACGGGACCATTGCGACCAATCTACCGATGGGGAAACATTTCGTTCAAATAGCCCTGCACATGTACGCTAGTATGCGGAGAAGCTCCGTCATGCATACTAAATATGCCTACGAGTTTCTAGAGGTGTATCATCCAACATATCTGCCAACCTGTTTTCTAAAAATTCCAGATACGTGTCTCCGTTTAACCGGTGTGGTAAAATAAATGGTCCAAACAATGCGTCTCCTAAAATGCCACACCACACATTAATAGAAAACCGCCATTGAAATTTATTTTCCCTAATCAGGTGAGGATTAGCGTCATTCCAATAATGTACGTTATGAAAATTTAAGATACCGTCTCGCGTAAAACAACATTCATCCGTAAACAGTACTTTCTATTGTTCTTCATATGTTGCGACGGTGCTACCTGTATCACGAAGTCGTTGTATCGTTTGCAGTATTGTATTCCGCGAAGGCTGTCTTCGTTGTGGAAAACGATCGGCGTACAGTCGTTTTGTCGCTTCTACATTATAATGACATTCTCCATACATTAAAGTTATGTCTGCCAACTCTTGAGTGGAAAACATCTCGCTCACTTTAAATTTTTTCACATCTTGTCACTCTCAAGAAAGTCAAAGACCGACTGATTGTGACAACATGTTCCGACCCTTACATATGTAAATAGCTACCTGCCAATGACAAGGAGGGCCAGTCAACCCCTATCGATTTTTACTTAAGTAAAAGTATGAGAGCAGGACCGGCTTGGCTTAGCGATTAAATTTCAAAAGTCTTTTTCTCGGAAACTATGCAATTTTTACCTACCTTTTTTTATCGCAAATGTATGTACTATCACACCGCTATCCACCTTTAAGAGGATACCCTTTATTTCAGAATCACCCTGTTTAAGTTTTAAGGCTTAATTTTTGACTCGGGAATCTGCTGTTTAAGCATTTCCGTTCATTTTAAAAACATCTGGTATTTTTTTAAACTTCATTTGAACGTTATAAATAGGTCGTTTTTTCCAAATTATTTATTTATACGTTATTTTCCTGTTTTGTACTATAGCGTGGGAACAAGAAATTGACAGAAACTTTACAGATCTGTAAATTGCTTATGGGCATTTGGAATACTGTGATTTTTTACTGTTTGTCACATTTAACAGTTACGATACTGGTTGCTTTTAAACTGCTACAATCAGTGCACTGAAGAAGTTCAATGAAAACAATAGCCTTTAATTGATTGCCAGACTTTATAGTAAACTTTAAAATGCGAAAGAATTTGGCACTCTAAATGACTTCTGTGGATCAGTGTATGTTTCGAAAAAAATAACTTACTGCGTTTGAGATAGTACAGGAAAAATTTTGAAGATAAACAGAACACAATAGTTTCGAAATTTATTGAGAAGGATACCATAGAAGAGAAAGAAGCACTAGATAACGGAATTTGCGAGTATAAAGTTTTTGGCTACCACTGAATAATTTCTTTTTTGAATTTTAGTTGCATAACCTAACAGCGAAAAATACACCAAAATTCTTTTTCGGTGGTTTCTATTTATTATTCTCTATAATAACCATAGCTAACGTGTCTTGAATTCACGGTGGCTTTATAATTTCAATATTCCATGATCTTTTAACTCCTGCCTTTTTTGATTTTTGGCGGGGTACCTTTTATCCATAGCTTCAAGTAACTTACATAAAGTACATACACTAATTATTTAATTGAACTTTTTTGACCAAATTCAATTTACCACGTAAACTCAATATATCATTTATTAAAAATAAACAAAAAATATTCTAAAGTACCATTATTTTAATCTATTGAACACTTCTGAAGAAATCTTAGACAATATGGCTCACCATGGCAGATAAAAGCGTCAGCTAATGCAAGTAGAAAGCAAGAAGTAACCCTAAAATCGACTTTTGTTGAACTGATGCACCCTATAAAAGCATAAATTTATTCAATCAATCGTAAAGGTAGTGATTCTGTAACATACCCATTCATTAACTTACTAGTGAATTGCAGTTCATCTTAGCTGGAAGATAACAGGGTTATTTTGCTATAAATCTTGTGCCATGTTTTTTGTCCCCACGCTGTTATAAAATAGTTTGATTTTCTACTGATTTATAGAAAATTAAACATAAACAATAGATTGTGCAAATTACTTCTTATTTTATCTCCAAGTACTGTGCGTTGTTCAGATTTATTGATTTAACTTCTTGGGTTAAATAAATATAAGTCAAGAGATATCTACTTTAAATACTTACATATTTTAGATGTTATACACTGATTTTATCGTAGGAGAAGCCAATAAAGTAAAAAAAGGTTCGACCCAAACCATAATTTAAACGTTCCACATCAAACTTTCAGGTTATGTCATTATTATTAAACTCAAAACGGCCAAAATCCTCTACCATTTAGCGTAAAATGAATTGCACAAAACCTTCTCACAAGAAACATCAACTTAAATTACCACCCACCCAATTTTCCATCCTCCTCTTTTTATACGTATCCGACAAAGCTGGTAGTAAACCTAGAATTTTCCTCAAATTTCCCTGTATGTGCACATATATACATACATTTCATGCTGTTCTCTTTACAAGAATGGTTGCATAATTTTAGTCAATTACATCTGGCGCTCCCTCTAAGACAAACGTTTCTGTGGTCTGTGGTTTAGGGAAGGTCTGAACATTTGTGGATATTTTAGCTTGTAATTTGTATATATCTCCCATGAGAGATTAGATTTCCGGAGGGAATTATTACATGTAGTAGGTTACTTTTTTGCGAGTTTAGATTAAAGGCTGTGGAGGGAGAAGAATTAAAGATTCATTAAAATAAGGAAATTCACGAAAACAATAGAGTCATTCAGCAAAATCACGATGATTACATTTCCTTTTATATGAAATATTATAATGGCAAGTCTTTCCTGAGTTTTATAGAATGGAAATTAGAAAACCAGAAATAAACCTCGAAGGATATTCATAAAATCCAGCAAAGCGTTTCACTTCCAGCTGTAATATTTTTTAACGCTCTTGAATTTATAAAGAAGCAAGAAAGAGTAAACCCAAAAGAAATAATCTCCTGTCTTGTAGAAAAGTAGTAGATTCGTTTCAGCTACAATTGTATTATGATCAAACTTTTCAGTTAAGCTTATATTGGAAAGCTCAGCAATTCTGATTTAAAAGTTGAACGTTAAACTTGATTTTTCCGAGACGTGCAATTTAAGAATGTCGTAAATTTTATTGTTGTACGTCTCTTATCTCTCGTATACTTTATCTTTCAAGAAACAAAGCTGCAAGATCTGCACCAAAGTGCATGACTGCTGTTCTAAAGTTGTAAAGAAAATCCTACTTTAAGAATTTTGAAGGAAAACTTCCCATTTTATTTAATAAAAAAGTTAGGACACTTGTTATTCTATCACCTTTTTAGTTTTTATTGTCAAAGGGATACGTTGATATCTAAGTCTGACCCTTTTAAAGAAGTTCCTACTTTCAAGGAGGCCATGTTTTATTTCATTAGAATGAAAAAGAAATTATTTTTTCCTCTTTCATCGGTGATAACTTTACGTCAGCCGATATGAAATACTGTAGTACTTTTCTCCCAAGGGATTACTATCTACACGGTAATATTTAAGCTTTAGAAACGGAGGTCCTTTATAATATATTTAGTTCTAGATACAGAGATGATGTGAAATTAAGTTTGTCTAACTTGAAGTGTATAATACTAACGAGAGATACGTTTATATGAGCATCTTAAATTTTATGGCAAACTTTAGTGAAATATACGGAAATACAGCATTAACGTGAGATTTTCAGGAACATCAAGCAAGAAATTTTCCGAGTAATTACAACCATGTAATGCGAGATTTCATTTGTGTAAATTTGTAACGTTTTGAAACACAACAAGAAATCATAATTAGAATTTGAGAATATTAAAGAGGTTTAAGTTTTTATTTAAACTTTGTTTTTATTTATCAAATGTGATTAGATTGACCTTTACGACTGTATCTAAAACGGAAAAAATCAATAGATGTGGGATGCTAATGAGACAATTCATCGGGAAATTTGAACTATCATGAGATAAATGTGGTATTAAAAACCATTCGGAGTATTTTTCGTATGTGGCTAAGAGAAGCTACTTTCCACTATTCTAACTGTCTTTAATCGCTTTCAATCTGTCACTTGAATTATTTATCATGCTGACAAAAAGATTTCGTCAATAGAATGACGGAACACTCTGATTGTTGTAATGTCTTGTGCGGAACCTACAAAGAAACTCATTCAGATCTGAAAAAGACCACTTCAAGATCGTAGAATCTGAAAAGGACAATTTCTTCTAAAAGAGATTTGGAGTGATTGGGAATTATGGATACAAAAACTAGAATATCATATAAAATAAATTTTGCCAAAGCTTCATAAAAGGAGGTATTAGTAATTATATTTTTATTTACATATCTACCTGTACAAACAAAGTTAAAAAATTTACAGTTGGATAGCTAATCAGCAAACAAACCGAACAAATTTGAACAAACTTATTACAGAGTTAGTTAACCCATCTTTTATGTAACCGACCTTTTCTGAAAAAAACAAATTTCAATTTTATTTATTTAATGACTACGTTTGGCCTATAATTGTAAATACCACGTGAACCCAAAGGTATCGATTTTTATACAGTTTGCGTACGCATGCTTGAGCTATTGTTGATCATACAAAATGATATGAGAACCTATACCATGAGAAAAAATTGATATAACAACTGTTGTTGAAATTAACATCACTATGGTATCTAACAAACACTCCGTGTATTGTAGCAAACTTCTGCAAACTACATATTCATTTTTACGTAAATTTTTTTAATTTTTGTTTTAACATGATCCCAAAACATCAGGTTAATACCATACATGTGCAAATACCCTGTACATCAAAAGCATTTATGGTAGTTACACATCCACAGTACTTATAGTACTTAGTTTACAAATTAGACTATTGCTTAAAAAATAATATGTAATGCACTAAACTTGTATTATATATAGGGTGTTCTAATAATCTGTAGACGCGTAGAATAGCATCCTTATTTGTAAAAATATCAAAACGCGTTAATAATAGATAACGATAATAGAGAACGATTACCTATAAGTTTGTAAAATTATCTTCAACAACACAGAGTGTTTTTTAAGAGCTTGGAATACATACCATCTATTTTTCTAAATACAGTATCCTACACGTTCTGATACTTTTATGCTCCTTGTACATTCCTGTGTTCCAACTCGCCTTGACAATAACAGAAACAGTCTTTGGTATTTTTCAAAAGTAGATTTTAATTTTTGATTTTTAAGAACCTTTATTTAAGGCTTAGTCGGAGGTCTTTATTATACAGGGTGATCGTGAAACGCAACTATTTTTCTTAGCTTTTTAAATGCCTTACTCAAGAGAATATAGTGCCAGTTTTCGTTTGATATCTTATATCTTTCAAGCACTCAAGCATGAAGTTTCGTTTACAACACTTCAGGTTGCATTTGTACGTTGATCAAAATTTTACTATTTTTTGTAACACTTTATGTGAGTTATGGTACATAGTAATTATGCTTTCAACAAAACCATTGGATCTATTTCGACTTCTTGCTAAAATCAGGTAAAGCTATAGAGTTTCATTTGAATTTTAATCATGACTTTAATTTAATCACGACCCGGAGTGTTTTATAAAAATTCAAACTGCAGGTAAAAATTAGTTATTGAATACCCACACTGTATATCAAAATAATCATTGATTCAACATAAGCGGTAGGAGATATCAAACAAAAACTAGCTCTATGTTGTTTTAGGTGTTCCATTAAGAGAAAAGCGAGAGACACAAGAATGTCTTAAGCAGCAAAAAGGTTTGGTTTAGCGCAAATGAGTACTACAATGTGAGATTAAATGGAAAACTTAAAAAAAATTATAACAGACAATTGACTAACACCGGAATTATTAGATTTAGACCTCTAGTGCTATATTGTTGTAATCATCAATTAACCATAACAACGAAAAAAAAATTAAAATGTATAGGGTGTTTCATTAACAACATTGAAAGTCGGTATGGCATGCTTAAATACCGTGTATAGTTGAAAATCCTTTCTTAAAATGTAGAGATAATTGTTCTGTACAACTTGCATCCGCAATGTGTTTTAAAATTTCTCTACAAATAACGTTATCTTCCAATCAGAGACAGCTGGAACACCCGGTATGCCATGCATACTGCTTTATTCGAGAATCAGGTGCAATACAAAGAAGTACCCAATAATCGAGTCAATTTAGGGAAATTAATTTTATTCTTTCATGTAAGAGACAAGATTTAGGTTATGGAAAGATATCTAGTGTGACATTGCTTTCCCGACAAATTGTATTTATTTTTTTCGTTCATCTTTGAGTCTTTTAGACACGCTACATTACACTAAGTATAACGATATAACTAGGTGTCAACGTTCGCAGTTAGCAAGGAGAATCCTTCTAACTGAGTATTAGATACCCCATCAAGTAATCGCTTTCTTTAACGCTCTTTGTTTAACAGTATTGAACAGTTCCTATTGCCAATAGGTTACGCCTGGATTTTTAAAGTCCCGCCAAAATGTAACAAATTTTTTGTTATAATCTCAAACCTGGAAATATTCTACTCTTGTTCAGCAGATTTTATTATATCTTGGTTGGATTTAAAACCTGGCCTAAAAAATCACCTAAGTATTTCTTGTTGTCTTATGTAAAATTTTTTGTTTTTATCAAATAATCATCTAGACATCTCAAATAAAATTGAAACAGTATAAACAGATTCGAAAATTATCAGTTGTATTTTGGAATCCACTTTGCAGTTTAAGTCGACCCTGAGTTTTTGAATTCTCGTGTAAGATCAATTTGCATGATGTCAGAACAAGTGCATTTTATTGACAATTTGCTTTGTGTAAGTTTTTGATGATCTTCCTTTGGAATTTGTGAGAGAAACGTATTCTGTCCTGCATATTGTATCACACTGGAAATTGTTAATGAATGTAGCCCTCTAAGATAAAGTGGTGCATACTGAAATGTCTCTAAAGCAATTAATCATAATGGGTTAATATTTGAATGACCCTTGAACATTGAATGTGCATGTTTTGTAATAATCCAAATGTGTTGGTTGACTTTTCACCACTGCGATTTTTAGATCCTACCAAATAACAAGACTGTGATTGGTGCGGGCTTAATTATTTTATTTATTTTTATTTCCTACATCATTGCTATTTTTTAATAAGTTACAACGTTTGGTTAGACATTTTAAGCCTGTGCACGGCTGTGTTTGTCCAAAGCATTTAGACTTAGGAAGCTTTTCTAAAAAATATTTTATCGGCATGTCAGTGCGTTACATCAAAAAAAGGAGAATCAACTACAGGAAATATGAACGCTCTCAAATATCTTTTTTATTGTATTGACTAAATGTTAAAAAAAAAGCCAAAATTTCTTAAAACTTAGATTCCACGTTCTAGAAATATTTTCAATTATACAGATAGTCCATTAAAACGTGATACACTAAACTTTCATTTCTACACTGATATTTTTGTACTTCTGGTTCATTGATGATTGCAACAGTATGGTGCTGAGCACCATCAGGGCTCTTAATCTTCTTAGCAAGACACCTTCCACTTCTAGGAAATCTGACATTTCATAGAACTGTATCTTAGCTCCACTCAAGTTTTTTTTTCACTTTTTGAATGACCACTGACGCACGTGAGTGACTTAATTATGCGAATCTTTTGAAAATACCAATACCGATTTGTACCGCTTACAAGTCAAACCAGTTAGTAAAATGTTGCTGAGCTATACGTATACCTAACTGCTATGTGTACTACTCAGTTCCTACTTTGCTCTGCACCATTATCGTATTCAAAAAGGTCAATTCCAAGACGTTGATGAATAAATGTACTCTAGCATTTTCTACGTGTTCACAAAGTTATTCACTGTGAATTTTCTCCAATGAAGACTTTTATTGTTTTCCACGTTCAGTTAGACACATATCAACCTAACAAATAATAATTTTCCTGCTCTTCATCTCACGTAGAGCAATTTCTTGTATCATTAGATCCCGTCTTCACTTCTTTACAAATATTAACTTGAATAAAAGCACCTCTATTACGTATTATGTAATTTGAAAAATTAAAAATTTGACTAATAAAGCTCCTGAATTTCAAAGGGTGTAAAGATCTAACTGGCCCTACCGGCTTCCAAAGTCATGGTTTATGAATTAAGAAGGGATTGTAAAAGGGTGCATATTCATTAGTAATCTTACTCCACCCTTGAAAATAATATTTCTACTCAAGGTGAAGATACCAATTAATGAATTATTAGAGGACTGTGCTTTCTTGGGGGAGTATTTGCGAGTATACGTTTTTGCTTTTTAGAATGGTTACTATTAGAATGGTCTGGTAACGTTTTTCATTTGCACCCTATCAAAGATAATGTTCTAGTTACAGAAGATAATAAGAGGACGGTTATGGGTAGGTACATCTTCTGCTGCTGTTTGCTCATTGTGAACAGATCGGTTTAATAGGAACAAATTTAACTCTGCAGGAGGTAGTTTACCTCCTTAGAGAGTATTGTTAAGGAAAATGTTAAAGTACTGTAACTTAATTTAGGTATGTTTCTTGAGAAATTCGATTACCTAATTAAGACTTTAAGAGGGTTGGAAAAATAAATGGGGGTGTATTTGGTACATTAGTTAAAAAGTATTTTATATTACTAATCTTAAAAAGTGTTTTGGCGTTGATTTTATCCAACATAAGTAACTGAAACTAAAAATATTTATAGATAAGTATAGAAAGTAGATTAAGAACTTAACATCAGGCTTCAGAAATTCAGGTTTCCACACCATATTTAGTTGTTTGACTTCAAGCGTATAGTGTAACAAGAATTAATATTTTATGTTACAGTTTTTATACTAGAATAAAGAATTCTGTAATATTCAATAAATAAACAAATAAATAAATAAACGAAATTACTGTAAAATTTTGTGTATATTCGATTTCCTTTAATCTATGTATAATATCAAGAGATTTTTCAGAATCTTACTATAATCTAAAAAGCAAATAAGAAAAGATGTCCTTATAAAAGCTACATAGCTATTAAATTTAACCCCCAGATACATATATTCGCATTAAAAGCATAAAAATATGTTATAAAAAGAAATAGTCGTCATTTATGACTGCGTTAGAATTTTATATGAAATAAAGATTTGAAAAGAATTCATATAAAAGTTAGAGTCCTTTTAACTGTCAAGTCTCGTAATGGTTTCTTTTCCTGTATAAAACGAAGTTTTAATTCGATTTTATAGATTCCGTTGCTTTTGAACGTTTGATGTAATGAGATGAAAAATCAAACGCCCGTTGCACCCAAGGTGCTTAAAGTAGGTTGTTAATTCAATAAAGTTTTTTTTCTTGTATAGCTCGATTTTTATTCACTTGGCTTTTTCATTCTATTATTGCTTTTCGAGCGAATTTCAGTCTGATTTATTAATTCAGAACTTTTCCATAAATTTAAATACCTTAATACTTCGGATTTTATTGGGCCGTTCGAATTAATTTTATGGACAGGTTTATTGCTAAATATTTTACAAAAGACGCGCTTTTCTTTAACTGCACAGGTTTTATTCGAGTTGTGTTCTAAAAACGGATATCCTACTGGAATTTTTAAACGTAGGTAATTCAAACCTTAACCCTAAATATATTCTTAATTTACTACATGCAAAAATTCTATCCTCCCCATTCAATTGCTTTCCTCTTCGAATTTTTATTTTCTTTAAGTTAAAAATTCCATTAAGTTTATGAATTCTGTCAGAATAATTGTATTCTTAGTCTTCGTGTCAGAGTTTTGCGTGATATTGTGGAATCGCAATTAATTTTAAAACTAATAAACCGGGATGAATGGTCGGGAGTATTTAATTCTGCGAATACACACGAAGGGAAATTTGCATTCTACAATTTCCCAGATGTTAATGGTGGATTAAATTTGGTTCCAAAATGAGATTCGTTTGCCGTTTATTTGTTCTTTTACTGCAATTTTACAGCTTGGTTCGAATTTTAATTAAAATGTGACCTGTAATTGTAATTGCCGCTATTGTTTAGTGCTCATTTGCCGCCATATTGCCTCGTAAACGCTCCAGTTCTACCTCACTTTTAAACAAATCCAACTTTATATATCTCTTCCACTACATTCCACTCTTACATCTCCACACAATGGTTTTCAAACAGACCTAACTCTTCACTTTTCTTGCTTATTTATTAAATAACAGTACATATTTCTTGTTTATCATTGTTCTTTTTTCAGATTGAAACTTTAAAATTGTTGAGCAGATACAGAAAAATTAAACGAAATAAGCTCTGCAAATTTAAGTAAGTTTGTAATGATAATTAGCATACATAACATTATAGAAATCGATAAATTAAAAAAAACTTCAGAAAGATTAAAGGTTAACTGATACAAATGTAAATTAGGCAAAAACGAGCGACTTTAAATTCCCAACTTGAATTACCATTCTTTTGTATGGCGCTATGATAACGATGCTGAAAGCACATTTTAGATGCAACACAAACTTTTATAGGTTAGGAACACTTAACTAATGTGTTCGAAAAGGGAATGAAGTTATTCAATAACCAAAGAGGGAGCCTACATCATTCAGTTTTTTAGTTGATGCAATATAAGTAAAAATAATAGGCAGAGTAATGGATAAAGCAGATCGGGAAAGAAGAATGATGATAATGAATATTAAATTAGAGAGTAGAGATTATGACACAAAACGCAAAACAAGAAAACAGACAACACTTTCGTCCAGTTATTAATCAAAAATGCAAAACATTACGTGGTATGTGGATTTAATCAGCAAAAATTCTTTATAGTATGAAATCGTACATACATAAGTGAACTTTCTTCTACCCACTTTCTCAAAATCAATTGAATTGTCTTTTTGAGTTATCTCTTCATTTAGATAGAATCGATGGTGTTACAACTGTTCTATACTTTAAAATAATCAGTAGCGCATCTTTTTTGAAATTCTCCGATTGCTTTAAAGTGTGGATTTAGAAGAGCTCGACGCCCTCATTATGAGACTACATGAGCGATATTTATATTACCCCGTTTTCATAATCATTTTAATAATCGATATACCAATAATAAATTTCTGCCTTTTCTAGACGTTTTTGCCCTCTCACATTTAATGATCACCTTGGTTATTTACTACATATAATGAAAAATACAGCATTCAAACCAGTTTTAAATTGCCCGATAAAATCTTATAATTATTGCAAAACTAGCAAATGAAAGAGCGCCAAGTATTAAGTAATTTAATACTATAAAAAAATATTAACAAATGACACTTTAACTTCATGAAAAAATTGTAGCATAATAAAAATTCAAAATACTATTTAATCTAATTAAAGTTCATAAGTATTTGTAACGGGAAGATGCTCAAAAGTATGCACAAGTCCCGTCCAGATCAATGGTAGATGTTAAATCCCGTAGCTCATGCCGCAGATGGGGTGGATTCTCAAATGAACTTACCTAGCCGCACAAAGAGAAGCTCACTGATTTCCAAAACTCTTATTAAACTAATAGATGTTCACAAAAGAGGACGCCAGCAGTCGTAGATCGAAGGGTTCTGATGGTCGGTCACGCGACTACTCGTGAATCCGACACCCTGTATATAGGCTTCTTGCGAAACCTCACCCTGTGTAACTTACCGCGTGCAAGCTTTATTAAAACTCGCTTCAACGTTTCACGATTGAGACTCAACACGAAATAAAAAACACTGTATAAACACGTGATTTGTCTTAATTAATTTCGACAAGGAAGTCCTCTGAAGACTTCCTTCTTTTTAAAAAAAAAGATCCAAGAAAGAAATACCAGTTTAATATTTACTTCTCTCTTGAACAAAGGTATCTGACCTTTAATTGAAATCTAGACTAAGCACTACCGTGCTATTAAAAATAGCCAAACTTACAAAGAAAACAAAATGTAAATAATCGACCTTTCTTACATTTATTAAAACAATAATAAAAATGGATTAAACACACACAAACAAGAATATAAAAATAACAAAATAACACTACAAAACAATGTCAATAAATGGTACTGGAGGACAAGGTTGACAAAATAATGAGAAAATAAAAGTAAAAACAAGTTATTACAATAAACAAAAAGAAAAGATTCTGTTACGTTAAAATTTCAAAATATGGAACAAAAGGCCAAAATCTAAATATTAAATTAATTAAAACAAGATAAACTTGACAATGAATTTTGAAATAGCAACAAATAAACTTTATATCTAATAACAAAGAAAAACAGTAGTCAAAAGTTATTAATTATGTTGCAATAAGTTAACAAACACCAGCTAAAATTACCTGGGAACGTTCCTGTTACAAATTAGTTAAAAATATTACTCGTAAATATTATAATTCAATGAGAAAATACGAAACTAATCTTGCCTAAGCAAGGTTTTCGTATGGAATATTTCACAAATTCCACGTTCTCCTAGTCTTTTATCAAATGAAACAATCATTAAAACTCAAATAACAAAACAAAACAGGTGATATGTGCAGGTCTCTGATTCCCGCGACAGCAGCTCATTCACGTTTGCCTGGTGCAAAATTCCACGTTCTAGCCGGGTCCCACCAATGTTCAAGGAAACTCGACAGACCCTTTAACGTTGCACCAACGGGACTAAAATTTTTGCGTTTCTACCCTCTACAATTTTTATTTCCTGAGAAATACCAGCGTAACTGTAATTGAAGCAAAAACGCTTCCCACAATAACAAAGCTTTCAAAGCACCGCTTTTCGGTAAACAAACCGGCTTTCCTCCGTGAATAACACGACAAAGACCCGACGAAATAGGATTTCTCGAGTCTGATCTCTCTTTTACTAAGAGAATCGCTTCAATTACATTCGGTTTGTAACCACTTCGGATTTGTAGGGGTAACGCCGAAATTAACCCGCACGTTGGTTCGAGTAGGCAGCTATCAATGTAATGCCTATTCTCTCTGCGTCTCCTGTTGCGCAATGTGTACCTACTGGAGTGGGGTTGGAAAGTCAGATGCACGCCCTAACAGGTTAAAAATGCAGAGAGTCTTATGGCACAATGGGAAATTCCACTTCGTAGATTTACCAGCTTAAACCTGGCTCAATCGAGACTGTGTGACTCCAATTTTTGCGACTAAGGTTCCAGGAATTTTATATTGGAAAATAGCAAAAGGCACGTCTACCGGAGCCCAGAAGTCGAGACCACAAAGTTATCAATTCTTTAGAATAACATTGTAACAAACATTCGTTTATAGAATGAAATAATTTACACATTACGCGTCAGGAAAACAAATACCTGAACGAAATTGAAAGACAGGGGCGGATTTAGTGCGAATTTGAAAATAACATTACACATTCGATAAATTTTAAATTCTCAAACCATTACAGGAGTTTATTGCAATTACAAAAAAAATATAGGCGACAGGAACACAAAGTCAAAACAAAAGATAATAAACTTACTTGAACATTTCAGCTGATATAGCGCTATGTCAGACCGAAAAACGTCTTCAGCGAACTGGTTCTCCTAAAGAAGCTACTGGTACTCCCAAAGAAATACGATCTCTTCCAAAGAAGCTATGGAGGACACGCAAGCAGGTGAGAACAGAGTAAAAAAGACGAGCCAGACCAACATACCTTCAGTGTATTTGAAGTTTCTTAACAAAGTCCAACAAGGCGCATTAATCCAAAGTTTAAGAAGAGAGCTTCACGAGGTAGTGCACGCACACACCAGCGGAGGAACTAATCACTTCCCCACAAAGTAGAAAAAAATAAAAATTAAACGGTTAGAACCGTACAAGGCACACTGATCAGCGTGTCAGTTTCCCACAAAGCAAGTTCTTAAACTGCCCCCCGTCTCAATTCGAAGTGAGATTCTGCCGGAAAATGCACAATTTCCAACCAATGATCATTCAGAATTTTAGGCTGAGGACACCAAAGGAATATTTGGCAACTGAGGATTGGTCCAAAAATTACAAAGAAAATCTAACCTTCGGAAAACTAATCTCAAAAATATTACCCGGAACACGCATTCTTCTAAGATAACGATTTATATCAATGAAAACAATAGAAACACTAATAAGGCAAACAGGAGATTGGTTTAAAACCTGATAAGTGAATAGGGAATTTAGACAGAAGGCTACTGTATCAAAATCTCAGACAAATTCGCCTGCAAATAGCCCTAAATTAACCAAAACTGATACAATCAATCCTGAATCTAATAGTTACTCAATAGCTGACGGAGCGATAATAGATAATCTCGGTTAATTAGCTAAAAACAAATAAATGTCAAACAGAACTATTAAACGAGAAAAATCATACAAACAAGCAGAAATTAATTCTACAAAAGCAAAAGAAGTTGCTTAAAATACATCTGGCAACTAGAAATAACTATAAATCACAAAATAAGATCAATCCTGGCCATCCCAGACTAATTACAACAAAATAATTCTTAAGATTTTCAGTACAGAAAAAATTCCCATGTGCAACATAAATTGAATACAAACAAATTTATTAGAAATTTCATTTCAATGATATATAAGGTAGTCTAAAAGTATATATTTTCGTACAAATTTTTATAAAAACGGTGATATAGATTAAAGTTAATAAACAACAACCGGTGAAGATAACCGGAGTTAGTGAGGATAAGGACCCATGTTAGGTTCATAAAAAAATGAACGTAACAATATGCATAGACAAAATTATCAGTGTCACGTAATCCAATACATTATACTACGTTTCAACTATCCACCCTAAATAACTTTGTCTTCGATCAGTATCGAGAAAAATTCTTAAACTTAAATTCTCATTTAGATTAATTTGGGATATGTGATATATGATCACATCTCTCCTAGGTAGGACTGCTGTAACGTAACCTTGCGTTACTATTATGATAATCTCTAGTTTTAACTAGTCCTAGACCGACGAGCTCAGAAGTGGCCTTGAGATAGGTCAGACAAGTTATACTCTCAATAAAACTCAGATAAACAATTGTAGTTTTAGCCCAGACAAAACTAATTTCCAAAAAAATAATTATATAAAAAGTTTAATAAATCTTTGAAAGAAAAATCTGCAAAAATTATAAATTTGAATGGAATAAAATATAGTGATCAAAAGAGCATACAAACTCAATAAATACAAAATATTTATCAAAAATTGCACTCATATAAATAAGCAGAGATAACAAAAATAGACATTTAAAACCTCATGTGCAAATCAAAATTTAGAAGAATATCATAAAAATTTACTTTAAGCAAAAATTAATAAGACCGAAACGGTCCTAAAAAAACAAGAAACCTTAAGAAGTCACCAATCTAAATAACAATTAAGTTACAATAAGTCACAAACAACATTTCGTACCAAATCCGGATTCGATGATCTTTCCACAGCTATATAAAGGTCGGAGAAAGATTCGAGCTGAAAAAGAAAATAACAACCAACAACCGCTATCTAAAAGTCACTTCTCAAGCGAAAAAAATATTTATAAGGGCGCTCACTGTATAACGTAGTTAGCACAAAACTAAATTTGGGAAAAAGCTCACACGAGATTTCTTCACGATCAAAAAGGAATATATAAAAAAAATCCTAAACCTTCGGTTTTAGATTTCAGTTATAACAAGGATTTTTAATTTGAGCCAATTAGATTGAATTTAAATTACAACGGATGCATAATTTCCGATAACTACGAAAGTAAAGACTCCATGGAGCGGTCAAGTTACACTGCCTAGATCTTAATGCCCAAAATAAAGAGGTCGAACATTTGTACTGTATTTAAAATCATTGTTCTAAACTAGTCAAAGGAGGTTTTGGGACCATGTAGATAGGTAAAATAAAGTGTTTGACAGATGTCAAAACACCGTTTAATGTACTTATTTCTATGGTATTTCTGTGTACAGTCACTATTAAAGCTTTCCTATTTCCAATTAGTGGTGTCACCGAAAAGACCTCCAAATCGAGAAAAAATGGCTAGTAAGAGAACTAAACGAGATAGAAGGTTAAAATTTAAATGCCCTAGAACATAACCTGAGGTAGAAAATTGCTAAAAACAAAAGGCAGTCGTTATGCAGGTATTGTTTACTGCTAGATTGTAAAATGCACGAAGACTATCAAAATCAAAATTCCTAACAGCTCAATGTAGGTATTATTCAACACGCTTTTGTTTTGTGTTTTCCATTCCCTTAAAATTAAACATTTGGGAATGCAGAACATAACCACAACGAACTCCGTTTGACTAAATTCCAGCAACAGTTTTAAAAAATTTTTAAATTTTGGCAACTATTTTGACCATGTTTCCGAGGTGATATCAAAACAAAAGAAGACACCACGTGTCTTTAGTTTTTGATCTGAAGCCAAAATTTTAAAATTTAAAACAAAGTGCAAACAGACAGACAGATTTCGTAAATTCAGTAACGACTCGTATCGTAGTTCGTTGAAGATAGAGAATTTTTTTCTTGTACACCGGGAACGCAAAGGTCTATCGACAAGGTACTTCTTTTGTTATACAGGTTTTAATGCAAAATTGATTTGATCAATCATTTGTTTCTTTTGTACAAGTATTTGGAGAAAATTAATTTCAGGTATCTTTGACTTTTATTTATAGAAACGCAATACGTGATTGTTAATAAAACTGAAACACAGCAGTTAATAATCTTATCAACTATCTATAAAAAAGCTTGTTACTTTCAAAAAGCGCCAAAATAGAAAGCCAAAGCTGGTACAAACTGTTCGTTGTATCTAAAGAGATGGTAATCGATGGGCGAAACTAGCACTGTTGATATAAGTTTATGATTTTACACGATTCAATAAACAAAACTCTAACACCTAGAAATTTTTGGGCCAAGCCTTTACTTTACCTCTAGTGTGTAACACATGGGCTGAAAAGTCCCAAGCCTAACAAAGAAAACACGGTTTTTTTGTTCAAAATTAGCTTTATTCATCAACGTAATTTCCATCAAGAACAACGCAATCATCCCAGCGCCGCTCTAACATTTCAATACCACTTTTGTAGAACGATTTATCTTTTACCTCAAAATAGGACTCAGTTTCAGCGATAACCTCTTCATTCGAGCAAAATTTCTTACCGGCAAGCATTTTTTCTAGGTCTGCGAACAGCCAGTAGTCGCTGGGAGCCAAATCTGGCGAATACGGTGGATGTGGGAGCAATTCGAAGTTCAATTAATGTAGTTTTGCCATTGTTTTGATTGACTTGTGACACTGTGCGTTGTCTTGATGAAACAAAATTTTTTTCTTTGCCATATGCGGTCGTTTCTTTGCAATTTCGGCCTTCAAACGCTCCAATAACGCTATATAATATTCACTGTTGATGGTATTTCCCTTCTCAAGATAGTCGATGAATATTACACCACGCACATCCCAAAATACCGAGGCCATAACCTTTTCAGCCGATTGTTGTGCTTTCGGTCGCTTTGGACGAGGTTCACCAGTTGCTGTCCACTCAGATGACGATCGTCTTGATTCCATGTTTCATCCATTGTCACATATCGACGCAAAAATTTCGGTTTGTTACGTTTAAACATGGCCAAACACTGCTCAGAAACATCAACACGTTCTTGTTTTTGGTGAACAATGAGCAAACGCGGCACCCACTTTGAGCAGAACTTTCTCATAGTCAAATGCTCATGCAATATAAAGCCAACACGTTCTTTTGATATCTTTACAATGTCAGCTAACTCACGCAACTTCACTTTTCGATCATTCAAAACGATTTTGTGGATTTTTTTGATGTTTTCTGGTGTTACCCCCTCATTTGGACGTCCACTGCGTTCTGCATCATCGGTGTCTCTACGACCACGTTTGATGTCAGCAAACCAACGTTTTATTGTTGTTTCTGATGGAGCGGAGTCCCCATAACACTTTTCAAGCCATTGCTTCGCTTGACCGGTATTTTTTCCCATCAAGAAGCAGTGTAAAATTAAAACACGAAATTGTTTTTGATCCATTGTTTTGAAAATAACAAAAGTAGCGTCACTCTTAGCACAATAACTCACAAAATAATGAATAGAATATCATGAAATTTTAACAGCTGTCTTCGGAAGGTTAGTACTAACTGAAAAAGCGGTGAATACAATAGAACTAGCGCCATCTATTTGTTAGGCCTGGAACTTTTCAGCCTATGTGTTACTTGTTTACTAATCAGTAATTACAAAACGCGTGCAGAACAATCTTTCAACTCAGGTATTATATCACCATATTTGCCATTTGAAATTTTTGGAAGTAACTGTTAGAGAGGGAGGAGTTGTGCCGCATCAACAAAATTTATCCCATATTGCGTTTGCTTTGCTGACAAAGTTGACGTTTTGTAGAATTTCTCTTAATATTGTTCGAGAACAAAGTTATTTGGGCTAAATAACCTGCCAAGGATTGAGTCCTACAAAAAATAAATCAAGTTTTACCAAGCATAAATATCTATTTACTCAAAAAATAAATAACTTCGTTTCATGAAAAAAAAGGAAGTTATCATTTAAAGAATTTACTAAACAACAAAACTATTTCAAACCTAATAGTTGATGTAAATCCTGATGCGTCATTAAGTGATGAAAGCTTACAGCCCCTAAGTAAATTTACAATTTTCAGTATAGAGATGGTTCAGTATTGTAATCTCGAATAGGTATACTATATCCGCTCTTTAACTGAACAAAAAACCTAATAAATAATAAATCTCAATAAGTTTTCTAATACTGTTACATGCTTTATTTACATGCATTTCCATTCTATCAGCAATCAGCACCTAAACCCTACTAGACTATTATCAAACGTAACTCATATTGCACAGGTTTTATACAAATTATGATATTCTGGAAGCGCTAGATGTATTTAGATTCTGTAGGTAAAAGCATTCAGAAACTTTAACATTTCGCGTATAGAAATAATGATACAGATAGGTACAGAAAGCATATAATACAAAATAAGCCAGGAAATTATAAATAGACACAGACTGCTTTGATCATTATATTAGAAATAGAAATTAAATTTTGGATATCGTTTGATTATATTTTCAATGAAAATGTCGTCTTCAAAGCTACATTGCGGATACAAAATTAAATTGAAAAAAGTCTCCATCTAGAAGTAAATAGCGTTTCTCTTTTATTTCTTTTTTTTCTTAGATATATGTATGTATAGATGAGATACGCCAATTCGAAACCTTCCGAGATAGGAAAACCTATTAGGAAAGTAAAAACCAAATCACAGATCAAAAGCCGAAACTTATAACTTTATGATGAAGACGTTTTTATAGAAAGCAGTGACATACGTCGATATATTTATATTATAGATGAAGGAGGATTTAGTTTGGTTTGTATATAAAAAATTGCTTTTTATATTTATAAGCTAAATACAGCTGTTTAATTCTGCAGTTAATTGGAATGTTTTGTTCATTGCATGTCTACAAATTAAAAAATTAAAAATTGAAAGAGAAAATCTTGACATCTAAACAAGAATTGGGTTTCTTTTCATGAAAACTGTACTTCAATTTACAAACAAATACGGTAAGCTTGAAAACGTCGTGTTATAGTACAATCATCAAGGAAGTGTTGAATAAGCCTGATGTAGAAACAGTAAAGTGAGAAATTTCCAGATAAAACCGGTGCGATATATTGTAGAAAACTGCATAGCTTTGTGAAGTAGAAACGAAAATTGTAATGCTGTGGAATAGATCCCTTTGCCTAATGTAACAATTTTGAAGTTAAATGTTTTTAGCAAAAAGTGTTAAAATGGTAAATATATATTAGAAACGACATAATTGCGATGATAAAGTAGTAGTTGCATCCTGAACTTCAACAAGATCATGTTTACTTAATTATGCAATTCTTCAATTTCGAAAAAGTGATTTAACACGGGTTGAAATTGATTTGTGGAGGCTTTAGATTACACTTTTAGCAAAACTAGATTTACATTTTAATTACACACAGGATTTAATATTAATCTTTGTCTGGGAAAATATGCCACATCAAACGAAATAAATCATGTATTCTGATGACTGTTTATAGCGGATTTTCTATTCGTTCATTAGCCATTGCTGATATTTCACAACAACTGAAAACAAAAAGTTCAGTTTAGAATTTGCTGCTATTATTGTATCCTTTGTTTATGGAAAATAACATCAGACGATCCATGTATGTAATTATTCAAACAACAATAAATCTATTCTAGAGCGTTCAGTTAACTAAGTAATTTCGTTACTACACATTATAGAATTATTATTAAAGCTCAAGGAAGTTTAGAAAAAACAAATTATTTTTCCATCGATAAATATGAATTTACAGTCTTGCTACTTTCTGGCCAATATAGGATCATCTATCGGAAGTGGCACATGTCGGATATGACATATTCATTAAGCGTGAGCACTTTTAATTATAATGTGATTTTAACGTGGAAAGGACGTCGACCGTTCATGGGATGTTTCGCTATTTTCCGTAAGGTAGCAAGCACATGCATATTTTATCTATATTTGTATACTACAAACTTTAAGAAAGCAAACTGATAGTACTGATTATGACATAAAAATTATTTAACTTTCTGTAGATTACCTCATGATCTAGTAACATTTGTAACATGTAACATAGTGTAACATTTCAAGAAGATGATCATTAATGTTTTACTGTATTATATATGTACAGTGTGGTCCAATTTGAATGGGATTAAATGGGTAACTTTCTTATTAGCGCAGATAAATGAAAACGGCTTAGGTACTTGTGGCCTCTTTTTCATGTTTATTCCATTACCGTTGCCAAAAATAAACTGCCACCTTTTGTTTTTGCCCTAGAGAGAAAAAGTGAAAAATGGCCGATTTCTTCATTTTACTGTAATTTCTTTATTTTCAAAGCTTGAACAAAATCATTTTAGCATTGTTGAATCACTTTTTAACGTAGAGTTCAATGCCGTCAGTCGTTGTTTTCTAGCCCTTCCCATAACTGCGCTGTAACTCAAAGCTGAATTTTTTAAATGGGCCGATTCTTTCAATTTGCTGTAACTCATTTATTTTCCAAGCTACAACAAAATCATTTTAGCATTGTTGAGGCACTTTTTAACGTAGAATTCAATGTGGCCAGTCGTTTTTTTCTAGTACTTTCCATAACTGCGCTGTAACTCAAAGTTGAATTTTTAAATGGACCATTCAAGAAACTAAACTTTAAGTTACAGCGCATTTATGGAAAGGACTAGAAAAAAACGACTAACAGCATTGGATTCTACGTTAAGAAGTGCTTCAACAATACAAAAATGATTTTGTTCTAGCTTCGAAAATAAAGGAGTTACAGAAAAATGAAGAAATCGGTCATTTTTTACTTTTTCTCTCTAGGGCAAAAACAAAAGATGGCAGCTTGTTTCTGGCAACGGTAATGGAATAAGCATGAAAAAAGAGGTCACAAGTACCTAAGCCGTTTTTATTTATCTGTGCTAATAAGAAAGTTGCCCATTTAATTCCATCGAAATTGGACCACACTGTACATGTTTTACTAATTTTCAATTTTTATTTAGAATAGATATATTACCTGATGTTTGTTATGATATATCTAGACTACTTTACTAGTACACATCTAACTTGGAACCTCTTACAAACCTTGTGCTGCAACCCAATATATTTTTGTGATTTAAATACAATGACACAAGTATGGTTCAGTCTGCTATGGCGTTAGTTAGCCCACTCTGTACATTTAGCTTTTTTGGAATGTCACTTAACAACGATATTGATTTATTTAAATAGTTAGAAGTAAAAAGAACCAAAGAACCAAACAAAACTGTATTAATGGTTCAGTTAGTATCTAATCCCCTTAGCTGTACAAACACCTAGAAATCTTGATGTCGGATACAAAGAACACGTGCGTTGTTACAGGTACAAACACCCAAACAAATCCAATTATGCAAAACACATTATATAAAATAATCACCCTATGACCACAAACAAGCACATTACATTTTTACACTTTTGTGGTAAATGAGGAGATTGACCTTATAAGATCGCCGTTACTTCAAGTGTTGGATGAAGACTGAATACCATAATTTTGGTTGAATTTTCATTAAGTTAGCTAGTTACCATAACAGCTTGTTTATTTAAACTTTTGAAGATGATATGTATATCGACATGCTTCAGGTGAATAAATTTAAGATTATAATTGGAGTTGTGTCTTAATTTAAACTTGAGGTTTCTCGTAAAAGCCGAACTCACATAATCATTTAGTGTTTGCCTGTTTCTTAAATAACAGATATTAAAAAAATAATTCATACTACTCTGAGCTTCTACGAGTATGATGACCTTCAAAATACTTTTTCATTACTTTGAGATCGAATTTATAAGTGAACAGACCTCTAGACAAAAAAATTAACTTTTTATATACCGATAGTTTCTTTTGGTATTGAAGGCATTACAACTTAGGTTGTTTACATCGCTGTATATGTTTTTTATGCATCTCCCAGGCTTACATGTCAAAGAGTCTAAGATGTTATGCAAAACTCAAATCTCTTTGGTCGCTTTATATCTTGTAACTTCAAAAAAAATCTAAAGATCAAATCAAACGAAATTGCAATGAACTGAAATCTATATGTAATTTGTTCATATTGTGAAGCTGCCAAAGAGGTATTTGTAAAATTGAAGTACAGTCAACAGAGCCTAAAAAACAATTTTTTCAACTTACTATTTAAGTTCATTAACTAATACATAATTACCGTTTTAATTAAAATGATCGTCTAAATGAATCTTGTGAATTGCAGTTACAAGTTTTTCATTTAATTTTAAATCTTAAGATTAAATGTACAGAATTGATTCCAAAATTAGAGTGTTTGCAAAAATACGTAACGGTATTCTTCTGTGTAAAAACGTTGAAACTGCATTGAATAAAAAAAATAATCATACAGGAAGATTTGCTCAAAAAATCCATTTTCACTGCATTACAGAATCAGCACGACAAATAAATCTTAATAAAACTTCTAACGTGTTTGTTTGCATTAATCTCGAAATATTTTGGTAAAAGATTAAACGTGACTTTGTCAACCGTAGAACACAAGTTGATTGCTCGTTGGTCTAACAGCCGTCAATAATCTATTGACATCTAATTTGAGAAAAGCGTCAATTTTCGTGATACTTACACGTTGACGACATGTTAGTCTTTGGTTATTCTCAAATATTAATTTGACGTACGTTGGATTAGAGATTTTTATTGATTTTTTAGGTATACGCGATGGTCTTTTTGGAACTTCTACTTTTCTGAAACCAATTGTTTCTCACAACACGAAATCTTCAAAAACGACCTTCATTTTTCAAAATAAACCTTTGAGCAATAGAGTGAAAATGAAGTGAAAAAATCAAATCACCGTTTAGAGAAAAATTCTGTTCTTACTTCTAAGGGTTTTTGAGTTTTAGCCGGTTAAAGTCGATAGGTTCCTGGTATTTATCTAGGCGTCCTAGAATACTTTATAAGTAATTCAAATTAAGTCTCTAGGAGTGAAATGGATGTTTTCTACCTAATTTGGGCGTCAACTATGAAGTCATAATTTATGGTCCTGTGAATTCAATCCCAGATTCGAAAAATTTCTTCCTGACTCCACAGACTCAAACTCAAGTTGGTCTGGTATAACTTTGCTATTGCTAGGTTCATACCTATGTAAACTATAAAAAGCTTACCTTAACAGGTCTCACCACAGCAGCGCTATTCCAAATGATACTCTTTTTATTAAGTTGCTATGGCTGTTGTCTGAGAGTATTGATCTGAAGTTTATTCCCCAAAACTTTTGTCTTACAATTGTTTATAATTATAATTACTAAGGGTGATATCTATAAGTTTCAAGTCGATAGAAAGTACTGTTCCGTCGTTAACGGCGGAAAACCAAAAACAACAATAAAGAATTTATAGACATTCTGTCTCAATCTGCATCTTTAATAATAATTTAAAGCAAAGTATGTAAGAGCATATGAAAGTTACAATCAAAGCTTCAACGTTAGAGTTCACCAAGTAACAACACGAACGTAAATCGAAACGGAAAGTATGAACAAAAATTGGTGTTGATACTGTTTTTCGTTTTCTCTTTATTGGTTTTCACCTTAAATATGACCTATGGAACCTTTTTTGTGTAAGAATAGCAAATTTCTCCAAACTTAAAGAATAGTGTTCCACATTCTGTAATTTACAATCTTGAGTCTTTTTTTGTCTGTATACTGTTGGCAATCGTATGGCAATCATATACAGGGTGTTTTTAAATGATTTTGAAATATACTAAGGTGAGATTTTTAGGCTTACTTTAAGACAATAAGTTCTGATTAACACATGACTAGAGTGCGAAGAATGGTCGCTGGTTTTCCTACTAAACCTCTAATACCGATTTTTAAGGTGCTAGACATTACATTGACACAGGATTTACGATTTTACTTCTTTATTTATTCTGGATGTTTTCTGTTTTGAGAAATTATTGTTGGAGCCGCGCATCGATTACTAGGTAAACTCAGAACAGCAGATCTCAATATGCTTGTTCAAGATACAAAGAAGAAAAGCGGAGGAAGACATAATATCAGCATTTACTACGAGGGTGGTCTGAAAAGTTTCCGACCTAACAAAGATACAAGACATTTTGTCTGAAAATTTTTTTTTATTTTTCAACATAGTCTCCTTGTAACTCTACACACTTCTCCCAGCAATGCTCCCATCTCTGTAACCCGTCCAAATAGTACTCGGCATTTTTATCTGCAAAATAATTGTTTACGAAGGCGATTGCCTCTTCATTTGACGAAAATCTTTGTCCTCCGAGCGCAATTTTTAGATGAGGGAACAAAAAGAAGTCGCTTGGGGCTAGATCTGGTGAGTAAGGCGGATGGTCAAGCAGTTCAAACCGTAATTCGTGGATTTTCGCCATGACAACCGTCGAGGTGTCTAGTAATGATGCATAGTATGCTCCTGTAATGGTTTTTCCTTTTTGAAGATACTCGATTAAAATAACTCCATGACTATCCCAAAAAACAGTCGCCATCGCTTTCCCAGCCGAAAAAACAGTTTTTGCTTTTTTTGGAGCAGGTTCCCCCTTTGCAGTCCACTGTTTGGACTGTATTTTTGTTTCGGGCGTATAATGGTGTATCCAAGTTTCTTCCGCGCCAAAACTCGGATTTATTTCGCCTAAACTGCGCCAAAAGAGCGTTGGAAATATTCATTCGAACACGTTTTTGGTCTAACGTGAGCAAACGCGGCACCCAACGCGCGGACAGCTTTCTCATGCCTAAATGTTGATTTAATATGTGACAAACACGTTCTTTTGACATGTTCATAACCTCTGCTATCTCTCTCACTTTAATTCGGCGGTCGTCTAGCACCATTTGGTGAACTTTGGCGATGTTTTCGTCGGTAGTTGCAGTTTTTGGACGTCCCGAACGTTCATCGTCTCCCAAGCTCTTACGGCCACGTTTAAATTCAGCAGCCCAAAATTTCGCTGTGGTAAATGATGGTGCAGAGTCCCCATACACAGAATATTTCATGACAGCTCGATACTCGATTTTGTCCATTTTCACAAAAAACTCGCATCAACTCACTCAAACGACTGTTACATAAAAACTGCGCGTTCAAAATGGCTGAAACTTTGGTGAGTAACTGTCAACAGATGAATAACGAAATTCAGTAGCTTTTATTTACGAGTGCTGCCATCTTCACGTTGAGGTCGGAAACTTTTCAGACCACCCTCGTATTTGAATAAATTTTGCAAGTTGCTAGTCAATATTAGATTTGTGAGAATTTTGCTTACGTTGACGTCTTGTGGTAAGTTGAAACATTCTTTTCCGACTGATCTCATTGCCTTGACTGGCACCGTCTTGGTTTTATGATCAGTCAAGAAAATAAAAGTTATCTTTTAAATTAGCAAGCCACAGGAGAATAGATTTTAAACAAAAATATATAATTGGACTCGAAGTATCTGAAATTTACAATTAAGATTTAATGACCTGACATCTAGCATCTAATCCCTCGGTAATTGACGTATATTTTGTAGTGGAAGAAAATCGATAAAAATGCTACAAGTCGGGTAGGCATCTTTTTCTTTCTTTGAATTCTTCTTTTTATCTAGAAGAATTGAGTTTCTTTTTGGATATTACCTTCCTGGCTTATAACAAGAATATAGGAGAGGATAAATATGGATAAATCCTTTACTAATCAGAAATAAAAACAAAATTCGGTTGTTTTCTGTGTTGAGATTTATTAAAATTGTCAGTAATGCCTTATATAACCCTAATTAAGTTAACTCGAAAATTAAGATAAACGAAGATGAAATTTAATTCCTTCTCTATTATTAAACTAAACTCTTATGTAGGACTGTGCTTTGCACGACTTCATTTGCGTGGGCCGCAACTTTCAGGTCCTTGTTTACTCGACGCCAATGGTACAAAATTCATATATGGTAAGTGAAAATGGAATATTAATTCGGAGAAATACATAGGTACAATTTACTAGAGTTCCTAAAGTTAAATACAACAAAGAACAAGTGATGTAAGATAAACTAAAGTAAAACTTAAGTAAAATACACAAATTTCGATGTACGCCTCTAAACTTTCGCAAAAACTTTCACTGTAAATGGCCGTTAAAGCCCCTTAAGCTGCTTAATGTTCAGCCTAGCTGTCAATCATACCCAAAATGGGATGTAAATATATTTTAAGAGCATGTATAGAATTTTTGATAATCAAACTAAAGTTTCATTTTTTTGCATTGTTGTATGAACTATGTAACTTTGTAGTAACAATAGCTTTTACACGTCTTGTTGTGCATAATAGTGTGTTATACGTAAAATTTTCATTATTAAAGTTAAAATTAAAAAAGTTTAACAACTATTTATGAAATCGTCCGACTTAATTAGAGATGAGGACGTAATAAGTTTCAGTTTTTCATATTCAAAAACTTTTCTAATGGAATAAATTATGAATGCATTTGATATTTTAAAACTTGAATTCAGATCTGACATCAAAGGAATTTCTGTTCTTGACTTCACAGATGTTTTTGCATTTTTAATTATAGAAGTTCGTTTTCAGGATAAAATCCAAGACGCTGCAGTATTACTTACTACTTATGTCTTGGTAGTACGTTGTATATTATAAATATTTCCATATTTTGCGGTGTTTGACTTGAAATCCCTAAAGAACACAAGGAATGAAATTTAGAAAAACGCAAATGCAACAAACAAAACATTTTCGTTTTAATTTAATTAAAATATTCCGGGAGAGTTTCGTGAAAATTGTTCCATTCATTCTATCATTCACTGTGAAAAAGCATTGTACTTCGAAGTATGTTAGTGACCCCAGTTAAATTAAAAATTCTCTTTTCGTTATTAGATTCGATTCTTTTGTTGATGAATTTTTCATGAGATCCTTTCATAAAATAAAATTTTTCAATTACATCGTTCCCCACAAGTGTTATATTTTTAACTTAGTTAAAAGTATAAAACGTGCGTTTGTAAATACTAAATAGAAGAACGGGGTGAATGAAATTCCAAGGGTCGCACGTGACGGTGATGACCATCCATCATTTTTATCCAGAACTCCTTTAACTTTTTTTGACTTCTAAAACTTCCTCAATAACATTTCCTTGCTACTACTTCAAAGGAAAAAAAAACGAAAAAAATTCATCACCCACTGCAAAAATCTAGAATGAAATTTTTCATGTCAGAACTATGATGTTTTTTTGTGTTAACATGAAATGTTTAATAAACAAAATATCTCTAAAGAATTCCATATAGAAAAACGGAGAATTTTGTTCAACTTGAAAATTTTCTTGTAATGATTAAGGAAAATTGAAGCTTTTATGTAGTTTATTGCTGCTAATAGTAATATTTCCAAAGTTTGACTTTTAATTTTAATAATCCAGTATCATATTCTATGTTTATTGATTAGAAATTCTAGTGTACAGACATCCGCAAAAGTAATGTCCCAATGACAAATTAATAAATAGATATATTGACTTTAAATACAAATCATTCTGTTCTGCGTCAGCATAAGAGTAGTTGGTAAATAGAAACACCTGAGAAAAAAAATTGAAAGCTTCATAAATGTGTTTTTGTTAATCGGAATCCGGACATTACTTTTGTGGATGACTGTACATCTGACGTAATTTTTGTATATAAAGGAAAATACCTTAATGATTCTTATTATAAATGTTCTGAACTAAACATTTTTCATTTATTATCAGAGCTTGTTTAAATAAATAAAATCGTTTTGTTCGTTTTTGATGTAAATATGCATTAGGTAGGCATGACACCATACTGACACAACAAAGTGTGTGCACGGAAAAATCTAATTCATGAACCACCGTCACAGTTTTCCCACTCTAATGATACTAATGAAAGATTTAATGTAAATAATTAAAGTAAATTTCACTCTAGTATTAACACCTAACAGCATTCTAGCATAGTATATTTCAACGTGTACACTGCACTATCTTTGCTATCTAGTATCACTTACACTAACTCAAAAAATTTAATCTTTCGAGCCTTCACATTAGCTCGACCGCTTCGACGTTCGCATTCGTTTGTTGGCAGTTTCATTTCCAGACCCCAATTGAGGTCCGTATTTCTACATACCAACAGTTTTTTGGATTATCTTGACATTACCCTGCTTGGTAAAGCCCTATAACTAGATCCAGTAAGTGGGAGTGAAATTTCTTCCAATTAGCAAATGCATTTTTTATGGTTGTCTTCTTTTTCTTCTCAATACGTACTTTCCAATGAAGCTTTGCGTCTTACTTAATACCTAGGTACTTTGTTGTGTTCATATGAGGTATTTGGTTGTTGATAATTTTGTAGAACTCTGTTGATGAACTCTACGTGTACTGATGTTTCAATTAGTCTTCATCTTTTTGTCTAATTATTATTTATTTGGCTGACCGCTGATTGAAGTTTATCTGCGACTTCTTCATTGTTTCATGTCAATATCATCAGCAAAAGTAGCTACAGTGTCATTTTCAATAGCATGGAGATGTTACAAGTATAGTACAGTCTATGCCTATGGTACTCCTATATTGATTTCTTTTAGTTCCAAATATATCTCTTCTTGTTCAATTCCAAAGTGTTTATCTGAGATGCATAACCGACAAACTTGGAAATATTATTTTGGCCAAAGCAATTTTAATTTATAATTTAAACCTTTGTGGCACACCTTGCCAAACACCTACGTTACGTCTAAAAAGATTACAAAGCAGATTTTTCTTTCTGTTAGTAATAAAATTGGTCTGTAAGACGACGCTTCATGTTCACTTTCTGGTTTGTGGATCATAATGATCTCTACGATTTTTGGTTGATTGGTCGATTTAACTATGGTTTTCCTCGGGAACTATTTTAGCACTTCTTCGGTTATTAAATCAAACCCAGATGCTCTTTTGAGGTTAATGATGTTAATGCTCAGTGATTACTTTTCCGACCGCTGTAGCTTGATCTTCTCATCTTCTTCTTGCATTGGTTCATCCAAATTGGTTCGTTCGTTTGCTCTTTATTTGATCGAAATGTTGTTTCTAAATGATCTGAGATTTTCTCAGTTTTTTTTTACTAGTTATCCTGCTTTTTTGCTTGTTTTATTGTGCTCATGTCCCGTCTTCTTTCCTTATTGGATGGATCTGGGTCTTTTAATAGCTTTTTAGAGGAAGCAATCTGCGTCATTGTTCGTTAGTTTTCTCAAATACAATTCTAATGAATCCATTAGCAGAATAGACATCTCTTATATAAAAGGCACGGAAAACCTTAGAGTTCCGTTGAAATTTACATAATAAATTAATATCATCAACATTTACAATACTTGCAGCTTTTTGCTCTAAATGCAACAGAAAAATAAATTTAATGTTTTCCGATTGTTGCATTTTGCGTTTCCTTTAACCTTCATCAAAATTATAATTTATTAATAAATTTACCATAACGTGACGCAGAAGAATAGTTTAAAGCAGAAAATTCTCCTCATGTTAAAAGCACTATGGCTTAAGTAAGTTGAAATACACTGTAGAAATATGTCAGAATGGATTTTTCCATTGCGCTATGCCTTGCAGTGGGTTTTACATGCGAAAGATTCGAATCCTGCTCTGCTTATTTTTGGCCCTCTTCCATGCTCTAGTCATGACAAGTTTCATGTACGTTTAATTTTTTGCAATGTTCTTAGTCATCATCTATGGTAAAAGAAAAGCTTTTCAGATTTCACCTAATCTGTGTCTTCAGAATTTCGATTTGATGTAACAAGAAGTCTCTTTAAGTCTATTAATAGTTAGTTCCTTATCTCTTCAGTTTAATTCTATCTGGAAATTTCTTCTCTGCACTGTCGAATTGTTATCCTGTATTTGCTGTTGTTTGTATCACATTGTTATACTTCCTGTTCTTGCTCTAATGTTCATTTTAAACTCCATATTTAGATTAGTCATAAAAGATAGTTACAAAAATTAAATTTTCATGTAGAACCATCTCAAAGGTCTGCTTTGACTCGTCTAGGTTTTTGGACCAATTACACATTTAAATGTCTTACTGACAAGCATGGTCTTTCTTTTTGGCAATAATTTCTATTTTCTAAGATATTTTATAAGCACGCATCTTCTTTAATGGATACTATGATACTCTGGTTTGGTACTAGATGTGTAATAACTTTGAGATACTAGAACAGTTCACTACACGTATTGCGGTACATTTTCCATAGAATTGTGGAGACCAATACAACATACGATAGACCTAGTTTTAACAAATCTGGTTCAATTTGATACAAAAACTGCTACTCACCTCTTGTAGTAAGTTGTGGCTTTTTGGTCCACAAGGTAATTAGTTCCCTCTTGTGGCATCTTTGATTAGTTGCATAATGTATAATAGAGAAACTAAATGAGCTCAAGACAACCTACTTTTCTGGTTCCTTCCTCTTTTGTTTTATAACTCAATTCCTAATTAGAAACAAGAAGGAAAATACGTAGTTGCCCTAAAATATTATCTTATTTGATATCCAAAATTTGTAATGTCATTTTCTAATAATTATTGCGTACATATCCGGATTCCGCTTTGAGTTTCGTTCTAAATGTATTCAGTTAATATGAATCTATCATTTTATTTCATCTTGAAACGTTTGTTAATTATTTACGTTGTCAAAAATATTTCTTCCAAGGTTCGTTAAGCTATAATCACCAGTGTACGTGCTTTATTTTTATGACTTATCAATTCGTAGAAATTTTGTTTATGTTTTAGCATTTTTATGTTCGCATTTCTGCTAGAAATTAGTTTCATAATGCCATGTGTATCTGATTTTTGGTTTTAGTAAGACGTTTATGCGTCAGGAAAAATTTTAGCTTCTCTCAGGGAGTGTTAGTTTGTTAACATGAATTTCAAGTGTACCGTGAATTCAAAATTTTAAGTTTTATGGATTACAGTGGTCTTTCGAGTGCTGGTCCTGGAAAAACAATTACGGCATTCTCGCCGGACTCAATCACATAATTCACGAGTAGTGGATAAGAACTTCCAGATTTTGCTTTGTTTCGCATTGTGGTTCTTAACGGGGATTGTGTGTTAACAGCGAGTTGAGTAAAGATTTCATTGTTTTGGTGGATTTCCAATCATTTGTGTTGTGTCGTGGGCTAGTTATGATTCTTGTTTTATTTGCTATTTAGTTGCCGCTGCTGTACCGAGAAAGAAACTATTTTGGAAATTCATAAGTTTTGTAAGAGAATTTGTTGGTGAAGTTATAAACTTTAGTTTTCTTATAACATATTTTATTTGTTAACGGAATGAATATTTAATCTTCTCAGATTTACTTTGATTCTTCCCCTTGTGGGGGGAACAATAATATTTTAGTCATTTATACAGGGTGTTTCATTAATAATTGGAAATATTTTAACTGTAGGATCCTGAGCTCAAAATATTACGATTTAACCCAAATCACTTAGATAAAATGTGGCTCCTTACTGAGTTACAGGGTGTTTTTAATATTTTGAGCTCAGGATTCTACAGTTAAAATATTTCCAATTATTAATGAAACACCCTGTATACATTTTAGTTTCTTTGTTTTTTTTTCTTTTTATTATTGAATTAATAAACTAAAATAAAGTTTCTTTTTGTGCTTTATGGAAGTATACCTGTAAGGGCTTTTATTTGTGTATTTTTGTTTATTTTTTTAAACAAGGTGAGCCATTCGTGGATCCTCAGAAAGGTTTAAATAAACAAATTATTGTGTATAAGAATAACGTAATTTTAGCTTGAAATATCGACGTATTTGAAAGGCTAGGAGGTTCTAGATTGTTATTTGTATTATTTTCTTGGTAAGTCGATCACCCCAGTAAAATTCTGTGTAATCAGCATTTATGAAACTAAAACGTTAAGTAGTAAATTTTGGGTATTTTGATAAATAGAGTGTCTACTGTGAACAATTCCAGTAAGCCCATATACAAGGTGATATTTTGTGAGGGGTCCATATACAGGGTGTTATTCCCCGAGGCACATATATACAGGGTGTCAGCTTACGAGAAGCTGCGTCAGTTGGCTTATGGTATCCTTTTACTTTCAGCTTCTGGCGGCCTAAATTTTTACCATCCTTAAGACATATTTAGAGTTTCTGTGAGTGTCAGCTTTTATCTTTTTGTTTAAGGTAAGTTTAGCTTGAACTACGCCTATCTTCGGCTTGGAGCTACGGAATTGAACAACTTCCGTCATCCGTAACGGGCATTAGGCCTCTTTTCCAGGTTTTTCCCGTTACAAATTCAATGTTAGAACTAAACCAAGGACTTCAATTTATTACACAAAGACCAATTACCTTACTTCTTCATTTGAAAATTAACGTTTTGCCAAAATAAGTTCTGAACAAATCTAGTACAAAATTTCCACTAAATAAAAAAGGGACTAAAGAAATTTAAAATTCTGAATTTATATTAATTCTGGAAACGAGATAAATAACAAAAAACATACCTAAACTAATTTGTAATTAAATAATGACAGTAGATTTTTAGAGCTTTTAAGTAAAGTCAAATTAATTTAAAGTAATAGATTACAATAAACCTTGCAAATTCTAGGAAGAAAAAAAATCTAAATGTAAAAAAATGTGAAATAAGAGGGCATTGATTGTAAAACAATAACACTAACAGTAAGTGAAAAATCAAAGTGATTAAGAAATTGGATAGGTAAAAAACTAAAGAAAAAGAGAAGAAAATGTATTGTAGACAAATATTTCCTAATATTCATTGTACTGTATTTTAGTATTCCTATAAAATTGCATTAAATTGTAAAGGCAAACACCTATTGTTTATAGTTGCAGCGGTTACAAAGGGAAGAACAGTCTGTGTTTGTTATCATATTATCATCCTTATTCTATTCAATCTTCTCAAAGTCTATCTGTTCCGACACAATCCTGTTATCCAAGAAACAATTAATGACACCTCACTATGTTAGGAATTTCCTTTATGTTATTAGACGTTTAATAAAGTAGATGGATATAACCTACATAGAACTTTGAACCCACTCAATTAATGTGATTTTTTGCTGATTAACATAAATATATTTTTGGTTTTTTTTTAATTTTGAAACAGGATAGTTTTTCTTGAAGCAGTACGCAATTTGCATAGAAAGTGTTTTGTGGAAAACTTTTGATATTTATAAATGAAACAAATTCAGACGTTTGGAAATCGAGGGAAAAAATAGGAATAAAGATGAGAATAATTTCCGTTTCCTTTTTACATCGGCAGGATGAAAATTGTATAGGAGTTTTCTCGCTGTTAGGGAGTAGGTATATTTATGAAGAATTTCCTTTCTAACATATAAGCAGAGGTCGTTCCATTATTTAAGTTTCATATTAGAGATAACAAATAGAGTCATTTATTCGGGGTTATAACTCACCACCGGAACGTAAATAGAATAAAAGCAAGCAAGCAAAAGCAACAGCAGCCAAGAGTAAATAAGCAGGAAGACTGTTAAAATTTATAAAATTCTGTATACATCGCAACCCCCGTATATAACGTGCCACACCTTGCGGTGAGATAAATCTCCCGGCTAACTGAGACGAATGGCGGAACAAAACCCGACATCAACTTCAATTTCTCCAGTGATTCGCAGCGTGACGTCATAGAACCCCTGGGGTCTGACATCACACATCAATGCGAATGTCGACTCGCTTAAGACACCATGGAGGCGGCTGCTGGCAGCAGTTTAGGGAATCCATCCCGTCCCTCCAACTCGAATGCAATGCGAAACTTCTTGGCACGATAACTTGGGGACATTTCAGGAATGAATGATAACTTGCCACGAATTGAGATGTCATTCAATAGCACGAACGCGAACGTGTTGTTAATTCAAGATGGAGAAGTGATCAGGGACGAACGCCACCGTTTTGCGTTTGTGCATAGAATTCTGAACACATGCTAACCGATCTCTGAATTATGAAAGTTATGTGATGATGCTAGTCATGTTATTCCCTTTGCATCCCTAAGCTACTATAATACGTATATGGCACAAAAACGAGAAAAACGATATTAAAATCGGATGTTATTTCATAAAAGGGAACTAAGAAAGTACTTTTTGACGACAAGTATAACATAAAATTTCATTTCACAGTAGAATATATTATTTATAACTAAAAGTTCTCTTTACGTAGATGATCTACGTATGTAACACAGTACCTGCCATATGAACGTCAGAACAAAGAGTATTAGTGGCGGTTTAACTAAATACATTTTCCTCTCAAACATAAATATTTAATAACTCTCTAATTAATTATTTACTGAAATTTTGTAAAGCTTCACATTTCCACAAATATTGAGGTAGTTAATGTGGAGAAACTGTAGCTACCAATTATTAATTTGATAATTTAGGCACATCCAATAAAATGTCAGCATTATTTCGAAAGTTAAACTATCTATCATTGTAATTTTCAGTTTGTTCTGATCCTAGAAGGATTATTTTCTGTTAATTTCCAATGCTCTGTTCATCGATTAGGTGGGAAAATTTCTTAAAAGATTCTGATCTCGTTCCCTTCAATTTTATATTTTCTCTAGAAATTCTAACTTTACGCTTTTGAGATTATTTCCTGATGAGAAGCATTCCAAGAGAATTTTGGATACTTCTGTATTATTTTTAATAATGTCGAAATTAATTTAATTTGTGCAAACACTTAGTAGCTAATATAATTGCCGAATGCAGTACGAAAGTAATAGGAATTCAAAAACAATAATAAACATTTGCCTTTGTTACATTACTATTACGGTGTTTCTCAGTTAAACCTCAAATAAATACTACAGAAGAGTTCAGAAGCTGACAACAAAAGATTCTCATTGTACTATATTTTGTGACGGTTTGCATAGCTTGATTTAGTATTTACTGGTTAGAATGATAATAATTGTGATTAAATTTGAATATTCTCTAATTGCCAAAGAAGCGACTCTTGGTACTTTTTCTTCTTGTTGAGACATCGTTTTATTTAAATTCTAATCATGGCCTTAATTAAATCACAAAGTAGGAATAGGGATTATTGTACCTTATTTTATTAAGTGAATTTAACGCAAAAAAATATCTTTCATAAATATATACTCCGTTGGACAAAAGATAGAGCAATTCTAATCTGGTTTCAAGCAACTTTTAAATTAGCTAAAAGATGATACAAAGTTTATTTATTTAAAATGGAACACCTTCTATATTATTTCTTTTGGATAGATAATTACAGCTTTCATTTGCTAATTAAAAGATATCAGACTTGGTAGATTTTAGACATTAACAACATTAACTTTTAATTTTAACAGTACACAAAAACAAAACATTGTCGAGATGTGTGCAAAAACCTTATCATGGAATTGTTTTTAAAATTAAAGACGTTATGATTTTAAACTTGCAAGCAAAACATACGAGGGCGGTTCAATAAGTACCCGTGTTAGAAATGAAGACACAATTTTTTTCAAAAATTTTTTTTTATTTTTTTAGAAATATACACTTCTCCCAACGTTCCTGCCATTTTTTTAACCCCTCCAAAAAATAGGATTTGTCGAACTCTCCAAAATACGCCTCTATCTCGGCGATGACTTCCTCGTTTGAGCTAAATTTTTTTCCCGCGAGCCATTTCTTCATGTTAGGAAACATGAAAAAGTCGCAGGGAGCCAGATCGGGTGAATACGAGGGGTGCGGCAGCAATTCATAACGCAATTCATGCAGTTTGGCGGCGACAACTCCGGATGAATGTGCTGGTGCGTTATCGTGGTGAAACACCACCTTCTTTTTTGCCAATTGCGGCCGTGTCTCCTTCAATTTTTTGTCGAAGCTGTCTAATAACTCACTGTAGTATTGTCCAGTGATCGTTCTTCCTTTTTCTAAAAAATCCATGAGGATGACGCCGTTCGCATCCCAAAAAATCGTCGCCATGACCATTCCGGCCGATGGAACCATCTTCGCCTTCTTTGAAGCAGATTCACCGGGAGAAATCCATTGTTTTGATTGTTGCTTAGTTTCTGCTGTGTAATGATGAATCCAAGTTTCATCAACGGTGACAACTCGACGCAAAAACTCCTTCGGACTTCGCTTAAATTGCTCCAAACACTGCTTCGAAGTTAACAGCCGCATCCGCTTGTTGTCCACCGTTAGCAATCGCGGCACCCATTGCGCCGACAATTTTTTCATCGCCAACTTATCATGTAAAATATTAATCGCCGTTCCGGTCGACACACCTACGGCCTCTGCTACTTCACGCACTTTCGTTCGTCGATCAGCGAGAATCATGTCGTGAACTTTTTGAATGATTTCCTCGGTAACCACGTCTGCCGGACGTCCTGGTCGCTCCTCATCAAAAACGGATGTTCGCCCACGTTTAAATTCGTTGAACCAATATCTAACTGTGGTCATAGATGGCGAAGTGTCCCCATAAACAGCATCCAACTTTGCTTTTATCTCCTCGCATTTTTTCCCATCCAAAAACAGAAAGCAAATTACCGAACAATACTGCTCTTTTTCCATCTTAGCTAAAATCACGAAACACGTCTTACTCAAATGGCTGTCAAATCCAAACTAACCTATCAATCAGTCTGCAATTTGTTATACCGTCGTTTGATAGATGGCAGCACACGATGATAACACCAACTTCCCTCAAAAACGCCTTCTGTCGTCAAACACGGGTACTTACTGAACCGCCCTCGTAATGTAAACGTTCGAATTCAACTACTGCTGATTTTTTGCTGCACTAAACGGCACTAAATTTGCTCCAACACAAATATTGAGAAAAACAGTATGGTACTGCTTCGTTCTAGCCAACTTCATCTTGGTCCTTCTCTTCTGATTTTCTATTGTAGAATACATTTTAGAAACGCTTTTAGTTATCAACTGTTCTTTTGCTTTTCTAATTTCTGTCGATTTCACTGTCGTGTTGGCAAGTCTATGTGACTATTTCTCTTCTCTCTTTGTATCCAATAGTATTACACAATCTCAATATTTATGATATTTCAGTTCGTTTATATTGTTCGTTATGTTATCAAAATAAATTCTAGGCTTTAATAATCTTTCTAATAATTCTTGCCCAAATATTTTTAAAGGTTATTTCATCCCTACTCTTATATCCGACTGAAAGTAGTACTAAAGTTCCTTATGAAAGTTTATGGTATCAAGACGATGTTACAATTTCACATTATGTAGCAGCTGTTCTAAAATATCTTGATCAAGTTTTTCTAAATAGGTGAAGTGATCACCAAGGTCATCAGATTTCAGCCTGTTAAGTTTTTTATTTATCTTCAAAGCATGCCTTGCAAAACTAAACTTGACTATATTAAAGAATTAAAGAATAAAATCTGAACAAAATTATATAATACTAAAGCTCGGAAAATATAGGTTTTTTGCTGTACAAACCCCATCTTAAAGAAGTAAAAAATCTGTTTTCAAAATTGCTTCTGAAACAGTAATTACCAAACAACTATGAGTGCAACTATAGGAAGGGACTCTTACAAGATGATCACTTGG
>VTPC01008619.1:0-17622 GCA_011009095.1 Ignelater luminosus
TCGGCACCATTTTGGCACAAATCTTTCGCATGTTCAAATTGTCTGTCAAAATTTGATGCACGGTGAAAATGTTAAAATTTAACTGTTCACTCATCATCCTTATTGTTAAACGACGATCTGATCTCACAAGAGCCCTCGCACGTTCAACGTTTTCGTCAGTTTTTGAAGTTGAAGGTCTGCCTGAGCGAGGGTCATCTTCAACGTGTTCTCGGCCGTCCAAAAATTATTTGTGCCAGCGAAAAACTTGTGCACTTGATAAGCACTGTTCCCCATAGACCTGTTTCAACTTTTCAAAAGTCACACTCGCGGATTCACCAAGTTTAACACAAAACTTTATTGCACAACGTTGCTCTAAATTCCGATGCTCCATTTCTGTAACACACAACAAAAACACAACTTCACTGATGGTGCTGTCAAAAATAATGTGTTAGCTGTACGGAGTTGTAACTCGGACTGAGGAAGTGGAAGCGATAAACAAACCGGTTTAGCACAGGCCGGTAGACACAACGTTGCCAGATCTCCCGCAGTGTTGCCAGTCTCATTACTTTTCTCACACACCTCGTATCTCTATATTTCGTTAACAAAGGAATGAAACTTAATACATTACTAATTAAAATGGGCTCTTGTAAAAATACATTCGGTCTGTTACAAGTTCCAGCACGTAGGAAATATTCCATTGTGTGGATAGGGGTAGTTGTTTTGTCATCCTTATTCTACTCATGTCAAGTACGGTTGCGCCTAGCTAAGCGTGATTTTGGTTTTGAGTTTGTCAGGCGGAAATTAAGGAACACGCAGAGTAACTTAGTTCAAGACAGAATCAGTTCAGTAACAGTTAGAGAAACCAGATCCATCCTTGAGCATTAGTGGGTCGTCGTTAAAATATTCTACAGTAAATTCATATCGCTTGAAAGTTTATTAGAGTTTATTGAAAGTGGTTCCTTTGTTTAAGCTAGTTAAGATTATTTAATCGGATATATTCCAGATTTTTGCAAGTAATTGTACATAAAATCCCTTAAGTTTGTATTTCATGGGTTTAACAATTTTAACCACAATTCCACCTAAGTGTTAGGATTGTAAATACAGAGCCACCCTTTGTTCTCGTTTGAAAAACCTATTAAATATTAGTAATACTTGAGGGCATCAAACGTTGGGTTATTAAAAAACTGTCGTTTAAGAATAATTTCGTCTTAAAGCTTAATTACAGCAGTGAACATTTGTTAATAGCTTTGTGAAATTGGGTGCAAAAGTGTGCACCAGCGTTTTCGTACTTAAACAATGCTTTGTAACTAAATAAAACATTTTTGTCACGTTGATTTATGCATGGAAGTACGTGAGGGTCATTGACCATTCCACCAGCCGTTTAAGTCAAGTAAACTGAGGAAGGTATTTTGTTGCATTGAGTCCAAACCTGGTGAAATCTTCCGCCAAGACTGGGTATCAACTGTTTGTTGTGTATAAAGCATTTCTAGTTTATTCGCTTTATTTGTTATTTTTCTGTTTGTTATAGCAAAGTTAGCAGTTTTGTATGTAAATGTAAACCCTACAGCAATGAGTACTAAAAATTATGTTGAATTTAGAGCTATAATTTTAATAAACTAAAATTTTCATTGTTAAACTTGAAAACCTCCGGCATCTTTTGTTTATATATCAATCAAATAGCAAAATCTTGTAATTTTGTTTTAAGAATCTTTATTTAAGAGGCCCTTTTCTTTGTCGTTGCCATAAGTTACGAGGTCGAAATTTATTATCGATATCGTGGAAAATTGAATATTAATATTCTTTTATTTTTAATAAATGAATGAGAGTAAATATATTTTAGCATTTTATTTGTGTACTGTATTCTAATCTTTCAAACAAAGTATATATAGATGTGTGTTTATATAATATTGTACAGGAAATGTGAACCAGGTACTTGGACCAGTGTATGGTGTACTGACTAAACAGTTTCTTTCTGTTTTTTTGAGCAAAAATCTTGATTATATTACACTGTTTGAATGACTGATAACGTCGATCATTTTGTGTAAGTTTTCAGTGTAAGCTAGTTAAGCACACTGTTGTGAATTTGTTTAAGTAAAAGTTCAAAGACTGAGTCAGTATAAATGCTCTTGGTAAGTTTGGAGAGTGCTCGAGTATAAAGTGTTCACTGCTATCAAAGCGAGCTACATAATATGTACAGGGTGTTTTATGGCGCGGAACCACATCATCAAATGCGACGATCTTGTTTTGATTCCTGGCGCCCATATCGATTGTAAAGTTTTCGAGTAATAAATGAGATCCTTTATTGAGTTTTGAACTTAATTTATGGTAGGTTAGCTTGTGAACCCCTCCCTTCTCCAACTTTTAAGCTGCTGTACGCACAACATATATGTCTGCACGGGCACAAGACCTCTTTTCCTTGTTTGACCGGTGACAATCTTAATGCAGAAGAAAAGCTGGTCTGAAAATGAGGAGAACCTAAATATTTTAGAACTCAACACTTGTATTAACTCATGAAATTTTACAAAGTAATTTATAAGATGTTTTTATATACAGATCTATCAGGTGAGATGAACCAAGTGTTATCAGTTATTTGAAAATTTTGTAACGTAAAAGCTTGCGTTGCAGTATTAACATAAACGAAAACCAGAAATGCTTGTTCCTAGGTCCGCTGAACTCAAGTTGGTAGCTTTTTAGGTGTGGAAAAGTAGATTATACTCACAATAAAACACAGGAGTTTAAATTTAACCACAAATATAATGTAATAAATAAAATTTATGTAATCAAAAATCTTAACAAAAAAATCAGGAATATATTTTCTATACTAATATGAAACTAGTAATCAACATGTAAATTGAAATTTATAAGAACAAGATATATTAGTTATAAAATGACAAAAGTATTAAGCCCTAATTAATAAGAAAATTATTATATTTTTATATTATATATTAAATCTGTCTAAAAGCTATGTATTAAAAGGTTCAGGGAAAATTTATAAAATTTAAAAATTTATAGAAATTTTTGAAAACTTTACCAATTAATTTAAAAAATTTGGAAAAACACTCATTTGTAATTAATCCAAGTGTAAGTCAAATTAAGTTAAAAATTAAAAACATTATGTTAAGTCAAAGGATAATGAAGGTGAGCTTTGGTTAATCATTGAAGTAAAATATCTTACCATACATCTTCGAAAGCGGGTTCCGATCGGAAGCTGCAGATTGTAAAAACAATCCTATGTAATAAAGTTAAAGAGTAACTTTCAAGTAAATTCGAAAATTAAATAGTCAAACAAGCTTAACATGACAAGTCTCAAGATAGAATTACTTTAGGGCGCGTTAAAGTCAAATCAAAGTAACAGATGGTAATTAATTGTACTAATTACGAAAAGGAGTGAATCATAAAAAATTAATCATTAGCTAATCTAACTTTGAAGAATTAAATCAAACAATATTATTTAATTAATAGAATGGCAGTAAAAGTAAGTGAACTTTTGGGTTACTGAGTTACACAAAAACTTTCTTAAAGTTTGGAGTCAAACTAAAATTATTCTAATGTTGTACTATGAAATTCGAGTACGAAATTTTCTAGATTAAGAGCCCCTGGGCCCAACCTCTTCTGGTTTAGCAAACAAGACGTGGAAACGAATTTAATCCCAGCAATCACTAATAATACAAAAGTACGGTACCTCTGGTTACCAATAGATCTCATGGAACGCACACGAAGAATTCTTGTATAATAATTATTACCAGAATTAAATCTTCAGGAATTTAACAAAAAACTGGAGACAAGAAACAACAATTAGAATTGAAGACACAGGGGATGCAAGAAATGAAGATAACTTACCCCTTTATAAAGGGTTTTTCTTGTCATTCACAAGAATGGAAGTAATTTCAGTGGGTAGAAAGATCTGCGGGAAGATCCTGCATTGGTCGCGTCTCAATTCGTTTTGCCACACCAGGCTCTCTACGTTCCCCCAGAATTCAGAAATTGTCAACCGGTCCGTAAATTATCACAGTCAGCGAAAGAAGAAATTAACTAATTTTACACCAAAAAAGAATCCAAGTTAGGGTTTAAATACAAAACAATGAATAGTAGGGTCTATGAGAACATAATAAAACAAGGATCCGCTTGAATAAGCGTGAAATAATTATCAAACAGATAAAGAAAGTATTTCATAACGAGAAAAACAGTGGATCTCTACCCTGCTAACCTAAGGTTCTAGCGCTTAACCCCCTTTAAAGAAGCAGCCAACGTAATAAATCTGCATAAGATTTCTATAACAAAAAAAAATAAGCTATAAGAGGAAATTGTATATATACCCGGTGTTTCACAAATTCAGGCTGGTGAAATACTGCGAGGTTTACCATGTAACGGGATGGTTGACTACAAAAGACCGTTACAAAGTGCAAGAATTAAGTTACACAATTCTCTTAGGCGTTTATTTACTAGAGCTCCAGTTTTAATCTGGTCAAACCCTACTAATTTCAATGCTATTCATTTATTTTAAGTACAACTACATCAAAGTTTTTGATCTGTTATAGCTAATCAAAGCTAGTATAGCTTTAGTTTTACAGAAGTACACTTTGATCCTTAGTGTTTAAAAATTATTATGAATATTCTAGTTAAACGACTTTGCTATACAGAGTGATCGAGAAATGCAAACCACAATTAATGATTAACCAATTAAGTGACGTAGAAGTTAACCGGTGGTGGTGGGGGCAACGACACGACGCGACGCGACGCTGCGATGTTGATTCTTGAAATCAATAAAGTTGATACTGTTGTAAATACCACCGTGCCCTTCCCTTATTAGTAGTAGGTGCTTATGGGGTACCGCGCTCTGGTATTAACATATTACCGGAATGCCAGTACCTCTGATTCGCTTGCCACTATCATGGGATGATGTAACTACAACTGACAAACATATAATTACGGTTGTAGTGGTGCTGGATTTTCCAAAAGTATTCGGCAGATCAATCATACCCTTTTTTATGACAAACTTCAATATCATATGGTTTCGGGACTCTGCTGTTAACTTGATTAAAATCAATGATCAGCTATCAGAATCGTTTCCTATAACATCCGAAGTGCTATAAGTATTTATTTTAGAACATTTTCCATTGTTAAGACTATTTATATTACAAAACCATTAAAAACAAATTGGCTCAGAGTCGTTAAGGTCAAATATAAATAAAAAAATAACGTAAAAACCATCAATAAAAGTATTTCAATTCATAAGTCCATATAATTTTTATCATTTAATCTGCAAGAGCATTACGTATACTTCTATAATTCGAAGTCATTAGAAAATTGAAAAGCTCAGGCATGAGTTGATAACATCGAAATATATAAACTGTTTCACTTTATCGATAAAAAAACCGTACATATAAAGACGCTAACAGTAAACTCAATCTAATTAGGCAACATTCATTACAACGCAATTTAAAGCTAAATTCCAATGAATCAAAATTGCTTCTGCTTGGTAAAAAGGAATTAATTACAGCACCAAATTTAGATCAATTAGTCGTACTTGAATCTGGAAGATTTAGGTGTAATAATAAATATAAAACTAAGATTCAAATACCACATGTTTTAGAAACTTTGATTTCGTTTCGCTCTAATTACTGCAATTTTGCTTACAATCCTTGTGTTGATGTGGTTGAGAAAAACTGTATACAAAAAGTACAAAACCGATAACGTTGCTTTATAAATAACTTACGACGTTATGGCCACGTTTCCAATAGCATCAATGAATTAAAACGGTCGAAAATGAAAAATTGATGGAAATACGAAACACCAGTTGGGTTCGTATACTAAATGTATACTATACTACTAAATTAGTCTCTAGGTCCAATATTAATTCTGCAAATATTCGCAATAAAGACATACCTACGCTGACACAACATACGATAACCTGGTTTCGTAGTAGTTTCACATAGAATGTTGTTACTCTGCGTAACTCACTTCCTCTAAATATTAAATATCTTGATCTTCATAAAATCAAAATGTCTTTGAATAACTACCTTTTAAATTTGTAATAATGAATTGTTTTGTGTGCCTAAATCAATATATTGTTATTAACTATTAACTAGCTATTTATTAATTATGCTTGTTCTTCGTTCTAAATAATAAACCATTTGAGATAATTCAGCCTCTTGTGAGGTAGTTTGTTGTTTTGATCAAAGTATACAATACCAACAATGTTTAACTTTTTTTAACTCGTGTCATTTGTTATTCTGATGTGGTCTCCTATTCAGAGCTACAACTAACTACAACTGCCAACTACTCGTATAAAAGAGTAGTTTAGCTACTAAGTAATTAACTACTTACTTGCAAAATAATTCAATTATTAATTACTAGTAGTTAACTACTTGTTTTTATTCAACTACCTTTTCAACTACTTGCAAAATATATTTGATGTATTTGACATAATATGTAAGCAAGAAAATCCTGTCCGCGTGCCTATATCGGTCAAAGTCGAAGAAAAGCATGGAAACTGCATTGTTGATCCAATAAATTGTTAATCCAAAAAAATTCCTACAACTGCTTTTAAAAGTGGGCTTTAAGCATTGTTGACATGCGTCAAAAATTAATCATTTTGGTTGTTTATTTGTGTAGGCATAAAAAGTTGTAGAAAATGTACATAGCAACATATCATACAGGATGTCCCTGAATTCCGTTACCAAACTGAGAGTGTGTATTTGGAAAGGAAAATGAACAGAACCGTATTTTTCAGTTTTTCGATTTTTCACCTCGGCGTTGGTTTCACTGGTATGTTATTTTAATCAAAAATGCGATAGAAGCTCTGACGGCCTTTTACACTTTTCTGGCAATTGGTGTTTTTATTTGAAACATGTAAAGCATTTCTGTAAAGAGATAAATGGCCAGTCCAATTATTAAAAATAATAATTAAAAAAAGTTTACAGGGAAAAAGTTAGAAAGAGAAATTCAAGTAGCCTGAGGTGTATTGACTAAACTAATAACAAAAGACTGATGAACGTATGACGGTCTCATATAGGAAAATAAAAATTTGAAGAAATCGGACAATCAGTTTTTAAAATATAGTGAAAAGAACAGTTCTTAGGATGCCCCTTTTAGAGCCTTTAGCTTCTTATACATTTAGAAAATAAAAAAAAAACTGAAGAATACGGATCTATTAATTTTTCTTTCCAAATACATCTCTTGCGTTTGGCAACAGAATTTAGAGACACCTGTATTATCTTAAATGGACTATTTACAATTGTGTCTCACTGTAAATAAATTGAATCCCAGCAATCTCGAATGATTCAATTCTGACAGGAAAATTCTGAGTAAGTCATTGATTTTTGTAGTCGTAGGAAAAATGTTTATGCAACACTACTACTTTTAGCCTATAATAACGTCAGATCTAAATATTTCAAAAACTGTTATTTTTTCATAGTAGTTGATTACTTTGAAATAGTAGTTGAACTACCAAAAAATAGTTAAATTACAAAAGATAGTTAACTACCATAGCTACAAGCTACTTTTTAAATTTTGTGTTAACCAACTAAACCACTCATTTAAAAGAGTAGGTAACTTAAACTACTAATTTCACTGAAAAGATAATTTAACTAGGAGTTTAGCTACTTAGTAGTTAACTACTGCCTACCTTTGTCCCTTTAGACAATTAAATCAGTGATGTTTGTGAGATTTTCAATTTCTCAATCAACGATTTTTATTCATCATCTTTGAGCTTCAAAGACTTGAATTTTTTGGTAACAGCAGCAATTATTCTAAACGATGGAAATTGCACATATGAATGCTGTTCGGGAATCTGCTTGATTTTATTCTACGCAGGCAAAGTCGCTTGTGTATCTAAATGTAGCTTTAAAGATGGTATACCAATTAAAGCCGTTTTAGTTGAAGACTTACGAGAAATCAAGCAATTTCTAGTCAACATAGGTAAATAAAGTACCGTTGTGTCTACTAACTAACAGAAAAGAATTCTCCCTCAAAATTGTCTTCACACTTCAAGTATGAGCGACAGTGGAATCGCCTGTGAAAAAGACTATAAAAGGCAAATTCCGCACTTGCGGTTTTTCAAATTACATACAGACGCAGTTGTGGAGTAGCAGCGGTGTTCTAGATATCTAAGATTAATAAAAAAATCTACGGAAACGTGTATACTCTAGAAACAGAAAAAAACCTAAGTATCGGTTGTAACTATCAGAGTATACCAGTCCCCAAAGTTGGTCAAGTTTGTTGGAGGGTGTGTATCAATCTTTCTCTTCTGACATTTTGCTATCAAATTCTTCTGGTCAGCTACTGGGATAATAGATAGAGCAGATATCGCTATTATTGGTTAGATCAATGCAACTCGGACATCAAAACTTCACATTTAAATTTACCCACCATGCCAAAGACTGAGCTTGCAACTTCCATATCATTTAAGAACTGCTACTAATTAATTTTTTGTTGCGATGGTTGCTCTGGATGTTGCATCTGTAAACAACAGGACAAAAAGGGAGATATTTGTCTATAGAAACTTTTAGAATTTTAATTAGTCTATTGAGTAAATGGTTTGTTATTGACTCATTGTTGAGTTTTCAGTGTTGTCATGAGTAATCGAACTTTGAGTTGAAGACTTTGTGGCTATTTACATTCTCCGAAGTAAGGTATTGGAAACCTTGGCTCTCATTATTTTGATTAATGCATTTTGACAGTGAGGATCAAAAAAGAGGAAGGTTGAGTATTGATGTTAGTTAAAACAAAAATATTTAAAAGTAGTTTTGGTCGACATATTAATGTATTTGTTAAAGTTAAAGAAAATTCAACTTTATTTACAATTTGGAAACAGGCTACTTTAGGAATTCAGAGTTCAGCCAAGAATGGAAAACTTTTAAGAAAGATGGAGGTGTAAGAATGTAATGAAAGGTAATTAAGTTCATGCAAATTATAGTTGAATCGTGGAAGACCTTATTGAGAATTTGAATTTCACACCTCATTTGTCTCAAAAATCTTTTGTATTTAATTTTGTTTTGCAGAATAATTAACAACCAAGCTGATAAAGTAATTATTTATAAAAGTAATAGTTACTGCAATTGTAAGCTTTAACATGCAGATTTATAAGAAGTATAATACTTAAATTTTGGATAGAACTAGCAGTAACATTACAAGAAAAATTTAATCTAAAAGTAAGTAATGCTTGGTCCTACTGAGAATTTAGGTTCTTTTTACATTGCTGTTTAAATAAAAATAACAAGCTCCAATAAATTTACGTCAAAAGCTTTCATCTAAGAAATGCTACTTACTATAAATGCAAAGAGGAATAAATTGTTTTAGAAGAGAAAAAGTAATTCTTTATTTCTCGTATTCGTAGAAAGCTTCGCATATACAATGATTATTCTTTATAGTTATGAGCCGTCCTTATTATTTTTTTGGAGTTAGATTTAATTTTCAATTTTTTGGATTTTCTGAAATTTACGATCGTGCATTTGGTTTCGAAGTTTCGACATTCTCAGTTATTCTAACTTTTCCTTTGAGGAAATAGTAGACATCAAAAAGTTATAAAGCGAATGACAGTTGACATAGACGTGATATTTTCCACTACAAAGTGAATTATGGATTTAATAACAAACCATAAATAAAACTTGTTTAATATATTACGACACTGCAAACACGAGGCATTTCCATTCTGAAGTTATATTTGTCTTAAAGCTTATATAACGGAATGGGAACTGGAAAGCTTTTGCTACTTGACAATGGTATTTATCATCTTTATATTGTTCCTTAACGTAAAATTCAAACCGAACCTTCCGAAACTCAGACTGTTTTATTATTATCTCCTTTATGTGCTTTACGTTCATATTCATGTGCGACAAAATTCAAAGCTGCCGCTGCTGCCCTAAAATAACAGCTACTTGATATTTTAGAGAGCTAACAATAAATAAGCAAATTCTACAACGGTTTCGCATTTTCAGTTAAAGTGAGGACATTTTATTTAGTTTTATATGTAAATGGATTACAACAATAACGACTATTATTGTGGTTAATAATTTAATTTTTCCACTACATGTAACGCATTCACTTCAAACAGACAGAGATAGCAACTACAAATCGTTATGTGATTTCCTTTTTGTACAACTTTTTACCAACGACAACTTCACTGAATATAAAATGCTGCCATGTTTTAATTTAATAATGAGTCAATATGTCTACGTTGTAAATAGATTTTAATATAAAGAAAATTAATTGGTTTCAGTTATTTAATTTACTCCCCCATTTATTAACATAAAACGTAGGTAGGTACTTTATAAATATCATCTTAAAAGAAAATCAGGTTAAAATAATATTAGGAAGCCCTTAATTAAGTGAATTATAAATTGAGTTTCCTTTGAGTGTTTCCGTGCGTTGTTAATATGTTCAGATAAAATTGGAAAACCCTACAAATTTAATTTATTAAACTACAGCGTAAAGTAATTGAGCAATAAAGAAATTAAAGTGTCCTTGCAAATGGTGCTATAATTTCTTAATGTCCGACGTGGAGGAAATAAAATTAGTTTAATACATTTTTAGGTAAAAATACTTCTTGCTGATAAGCACTGTCTGAAACCTAATTCATTTAACGTCTACATACGAATACGATCTCTCTTTTACTTAAATTATTATTATTACTGCCTGTTCAATGTATTGGACGTTATTAAATAATTCTGAATTAAGTTTCAATAGGGAAATATAATTTATTAGCACATGCAATAATACGCACCGTTTCTTCGCCGTTTTCTCAGTTGCGTGTTTAATTATAATCCCATTATTGGTATTTTAACTTGCAACATAAACTTTCCAAGAGATGTAATGTAACATTACGTTACATTAAGTAAGAGTTTTATTTAGATAATTTGAACAATGCCCACTACCTCAGTCGGCAGCCTGTTGCATGCAAAAGGAGGTTACAGTAAGAATAAATTACAACAGCATAATAGTACTATTTATTTTTAATACAACACTCTGTCATACTAATTAGAAACAAGCGAATTCAACGTAGCTTCTTGAACAACAATGTTCAAGAAATCAAGATGATACGTTTCGTCTATCTCAGGCAACCTATTAAGAACGAGAAGACTTTATCACACAAAAAATTCTATAAATAATAGTTAGGTACACTACAAGCTTGCAAATGAATCTAGAACTAGCAGATACGAGGGTGGTCTGAAAAGTTTCCGACCTAACAAAGATACAAGACATTTTTTCTGAAAATTTGTTTTTATTTTTCAACATAGTTTCCTTGTGACTCTACACACTTCTCCCAGCGATGCTCCCATCTCTGTAACCCGTCCAAATAGTACTCGGCATTTTTCTCTGCAAAATAATTGTTCACGAAGGTGATTGCCTCTTCATTTGACGAAAATCTTTGTCCTCCGAGTGCAATTTTTAGATGAGGGAACAAAAAGAAGTCGCTTGGGGCTAGATCTGGTGAGTAAGGCGGATGGTCAAGCAGTTCAAACCGTAATTCGTGAATTTCCGCCATGGCAACCGCTGAGCTGCGAGACGGTGCGTTGTCTTGGTGAAACAGGATTTTCTTTTTCTGCAAATCTGGCCGTTTTTTTGCAAGTTCTGCCTTCAGCTTGTCAAGTAATGATGCATAGTATGCTCCTGTAATGGTTTTCCTTTTTGAAGATAATCGATTAAAATAACTCCATGACTATCCCAAAAAACAGTCGCCATCACTTTTCCAGCCGAAAAAACAGTTTTTGCTTTTTTTGGAGCCGGTTCCTCCTTTGCAGTCCACTGTTTGGACTGTATTTTTGTTTCGGGCGTATAATGGTGTATCCAAGTTTCATCTACAGTAATTAATCGGCGCCAAAACTCGGATTTATTTCGCTTAAACTGCGGCAAAAGAGCGTTGGAAATATTCATTCGAACACGTTTTTGGTCTAACGTGAGCAAATGCGGCACCCAACGCGCGGACAGCTTTCTCATGCCTAAATGTTGATTTAATATGTGACAAACACGTTCTTTTGACATGTTCATAACCTCTGCTATCTCTCTCACTTTAATTCGGCGGTCGTCTAGCACCATTTGGTGAACTTTGGCGATGTTTTCGTCGGTAGTTGCAGTTTTTGGACGTCCCGAACGTTCATCGTCTCCCAAGCTCTTACGGCCACGTTTAAATTCAGCAGCCCAAAATTTCACTGTGGTAAATGATGGTGCAGAGTCCCCATACACAGAATCCAACTCATCTTTTATTTGCGAAGGCGTATTGCCTTTCAAAAACAAATATTTAATGACAGCTCGATACTCGATTTTGTCCATTTTCACAAAAAAACTCACATCAACTTACTCAAATGACTGTTACATAAAAACTACTCGTTCAGTAGCTTTTATTTACGAGTGCTGCCATCTTCACGTTGAGGTCGGAAACTTTTCAGACTACCCTCGTAGACCTCTTATACCAGTTTCAAGAGACAAGATAAAATGAGGTTGAAGTCAAAAGTTGCTTTACTCAGTAAGAGGTCTCAACCCTGTTTATTATTTTCTAAACCCACATCACTATTTGATAACCTCATCTAGTTCATTCGCAACTCTGTGATGTTTAAACAATTAACTCTAAATAGAAAGCAAACTGACTGACGGTTTATTCCATACTACTCACTAGGATAAAATGCAACTGACAACTGTGACAAACTCTGGTGTGACGTACGGATATCAATGTATCATTATTATAATAAGTAATTTTATGCCTGAGGCTAGATGCCAAACGACCAGGAAACGGCCGCCACTTGTTCATCGATCTTAGCGGCTGTATCACTGTTAATGACCGCGATATCAGGTTATGAGGTACAATATTCGTAACGTAGCTGCGTTTTTGCAATCTTCAGGTAGTCGGAATGACATAGTTATATGGTAATAAAATATTTTCTGTCTGGACCGCTGAGATGTGGTACACTTCTGTACCATGATGCATGGAAACTCATCCCTCATGCTATTCAAAAGATGGTACACCACAATGAATCGTACCGACCAGGTAATATGGAACAATAAGTATACCGGGATGCCTCAAAGAGCCGATGATGTTCTTGTTCTATCACTATGATTGTGGAAATAACCCTGAATAAAAAGTAAAGGCGTTTTCAAAGCTGCCAAATTACCACAAGATTTGTTTGTGAAACAGCACTTGTAACATCGTATATAACAACAAATCAGCTTCTGACTCCACCACTTTCAAGATACTCTTACTGCACCGTACATAATACAGATGTGAGTGATTATAAAGTTTTGAAAAATCACAAAAAAATGTGTCTTTTTGGCTTGAGAATGCAAAAACGTCGTGATCCAGTGTGACAGAAAGCTAGCAATCTAATCTAAAATCAGTCTTATCATCAATAAAGTAATTTTTAGTTATTACCGCTTTAGTCTTAGAAACTGCCTAAACGTTCCTCTTTAAGCAACAGGTTTTAACATCACATAACTTGCTAGAATATATTTATAGCTTTTTTCGAGTACTAAACATGTGCAGATGAACCATATCGTCTATAAATGCCGGCACGTTTATATAAATTTTATAAATGCTAGCTTAGAAAACAGTTTTTTCAAAGATTGGTTGACAAAGTTAGAAAATGAGCAAAAACAAGCTTTTCAGTTTACTTCCAACCTTCAATAGTGTAAACGTATCCTAACAAAATAAGTGTAAGTATTCTACCGCAGCTTGCCTTCTATGCAAGTGCACAATTGCAAATCTACATAATATATCTAAAACCTTCGAAATGCATAGTGTTGCAGTATCCAAAAACTTTATTGGCCCGTGAACCCGTTTGAAGAAACTGCAGAAGATGTAGACAGAGACTTTTTGAGTACCTGTTGGCATCCTCTTGGAAGGCGTGTTAAGGTAAATAAACCAGTGTGCAGGAAGTATCCAAACTCCGGCGGCTAGAACCTTATGCAGATGTTTCGCGATTACAAAAGCAATTAAAAATGCGAAAGGTGACTTTATACTGCTTTTTGTTGCAATATGGGGTAACATTTAACTACTTATGTAGAAAGTGAGTTCTACTGTCGCGTTTTAATACCATCGCATCGGTCTAACTAAGTAGACTTTAATTTAGCCCATTTAACTTTAGCACTAGAGACGGGTATCTAAACCTTGCTGAAAACAGATACAGCAAAAGTACTTAATGCTCTATACTGAAAAGACACTCTGATACCCTTGAAAGTAACAAGCACAGAATATCTCTTTTTATCTTTTGTTTCGAGCGATAAGAATTCCGTCTGTAGACGCTTGTTGACTCTTCTATCGTCTTGCTGGTTAAAAATCCTGGTTTTCAAGGTGGTGGTTTGTAATGTTATTTTCAAATTCGCACTAAATCCGCCCCTGTCTTTCAATTTTGTTCAGGTATTTGTTTTCCTGACGCGTAATATTTAAATTATTTCATTCTAAAAACGAATGTTTGTTACAATGTTATTCTAAAGAATTGACAACTTTGTGGTCTCGACTTCTGGGCTCCGGCGGACGTGCCGCTTGTTATTTTTCTAATATAAAATTCCTGGGATCTTAGTCGCGAATGCTGAAGTCACACGGTCTCTCGGTTAAGTCAGGTTTAAGCTGGTAAACCTAAAAGTGGAATTTCCCACTGCCCCACAAGATTCTCTGCATTTTTAACCTGTTAGGGCGTACATCTGACTTTGCAACCCCACTCCAGTAAGTACACATTGCGCAACAGGAGACGCAGAGAGAGGATAGGCAGTACGATAAGAGCTGCGTACTCGAACCAACGTACGGGGATAATTTTCGGCGTCACCCCTACAAATCCGAATTGGTTACAAATCGAATTTAATTGAAGCGATTCTCTTAGTAAAAGAGAGATCGGACTCGAGAAATCCTATTTCGTCGAGACTTTGTCGTGTTATTCACGGAAGAAAGCCGGTTTGTTTACCAAAAAGCGATGCTTTGGAAGATTTGTTATTGTGGGAAGCGTTTTCGCTTCAATTAAGGTTACGTTGGTTTTTCCAGGAAATAAAAATTGTAGAGGGTAGAAACGCAACAATTTTGGTCCCGTTGGTGCAACGTTAAAGGGTCTGTCGAGAACAGAAACTTCCCGCCCCGTAAAGCGTCGATCTGTGTGTGTCACATCTTGGAAGCTCCGTGAACCGAATGGGTTAAGTAAATTTAAAGAGCGTTTGAGACTCAAAGTGGTTTTAGTTATTTTTAAAGTTTGTGTATAAACACTTGGATTTTGTTCTTGTGTTTCTTGGTCAACGTTAATAAAAGTGATTGTTCTTTGGAATCTAAGTTTCCTTGAACATTGGTTGGACCCGGCTAGAACGTGGAATTTTGCACCGGATATCGCTTCGTTGGGAATCAGAGACCTGCACATATCACCTGGAAGAAAGATTGCCGTTATAGTAAGAAAGACCTGTTTTGTTATGTTATCTGAGTTTTATTGATTGTTTCATTTAATAAAAGACTAGGAGAACGTGGAATTTGTGAAATATTCCATACGAAAGCCTTGCTTAGGCAAGATTAGTTTGGATTTTTTTATTGAATTATAATATTTACGAGTAATATTTTTAACTAATTTGTAACAGGAACGTTACCAGGTAATTTTAGCTAGTGTTTGTTAAATTATTTCAACATAATTAATAACTTTTGACTACTGGTTTTCTTTGTTATTAGATATAAAGTTTATTTGTTGCTATTTCAAAATTCATTGTCAAGTTTATCTTGTTTTAATTAATTTAATATTGAGATTTTGATCTTTTATCTCAGATTTTGAAATTTTAACGTAACAGAATTATTTCTCTTTGTTATTGTAATAACTTGTTTTTATTGTTATTGTCTCATTATTTATTTTGTCAACCTTATTCTCCAGTAAAGATATCAATTCATACCATTTATTGATATTCTTTCGTAGTGTTATTTTGTTATTTTTATATTCTTGTTTATGTGTGTTTAATCCATTTTTATTATTGTTTTAATAAATATAAGGAAGGTCGATTATTTACGTTTTGTGTTTTTTTTGTAAGTGGATCTCTGGTCCAGACAAGCAGCGTTAATTTCGTTACTTTGTTCGTTTGGCTATTAAAAAGCACGGTGGTGCTTAGTCTAAATTTCAATTAAAGGTCAGCTACCTTTGTTCAAGAGAGAAGTAAATATTAAACTGGTATTTCTTTCTTGGATCTTTTTTTTTTAAAAAAAAAGAAGGAAGTCTTCAGAGGACTTCCTTGTCAAAATTGATTAAGACAAATTACGTGTTTATACAGTTTTTTTTGTTCGTGTTGAGTCTCAATCGTGAAACGTTGAAGCGAGTTTTAATAAAGCTTCCACGAGGTAAGTTACACACAGGGTGAGGTTTCGTAAGAAGCCTATATACAGGGTGTCGGATTCACGAGTAGTCGCGTGACCGACCCTCAGAACCCTTCGATCTACGACTGCTGGCGCCCTCTTTTGTAAACATCTAATAGTTTAATAAGAGTTTTGGAAATCAGTGAGCTTCTCTTTGTGCGGCTAGGTAAGTCCATTTGAGAATCCACCCCATCTGCGGCATGAGCTACGGGATTTAACATCTACCATTGGTCTGGACGGGACTTGTGCATACTTTTGAGCTTCTTCCCGTTACAGGTTGATTATTAACATGGTTTTTGGCCGACGGTGACTACTTTCTCATCATGGCATGGGAAAGTCACTAATCCGCACCGGTACATTATCGTTACGTACTATCCAATATGCCTAATTTAAGCAAAGAAAGAGCAGGTTTGGGAGTTGTAATAGTTGTATTTTCAAGGGTTGGGTTAAATTAGCATAAGCTGTTTGTCCTAATTTCAACTGACTCATTTTAATATAAGCAGAATCTCACGTTATCTATTTTTAAATTATACAACATAAAGATTAGAAACGTTTTATTATTGATGTAACTCAGCTTTAGAAATTTCGTATTTGCCTTTTTATTATGAATAACTCGTTAGCTATCACTGATTAATTTCAATGGAATTCGGAGTTTTATCAGATTTTAAACAATGCCTCTCCTTCACTTCGGTTTATTCATCTCAAGCATCTAAAATGAAAAAGAATTCTTTAACCATCAAGCATACTGTTACATAATTCAAGAGCAACAACAGAGCAGAATATTTAACAATAACAAACAATAATTTAGACTTGCGATATTTTCATAATTTCAGTTACTTTTAAAAGAAGCTACGCAAGCGAAGGCCAGAAGAGATTTATTGTAATCCTTCTTCACGTTTTCTTTGTTTAAAATTGACATAAAATAAAGTGTCCGCTAAAATTCTAAATCCTTGACATCCCTGAAATATGCGGCATTTCTTGGAGGCGAAGATTCCGGAAGTGTTTGTTGTAATTCTACAACAGTGTCATAAAATTAATTTAAATTCTACCGTGAACAATTTCATAAATCTTTTAGTACTTCGGAAGTATTATTGTAAGAAAATAGGATTAAGTTGAGATATTTACATTTTAACGATTTTTATTAAATTACGTCTACCTATCAACATTTTCCGAATGAGAAATTGCTGGAACGCTCACATTTGACCTTTCGAGAGTAGAATAAATTAAGCCTAATTGGAAATGGGTGTTTTTTAGTAATAATCTTTTAAAATAATAATGGTATCATAATTGTCTGTTTGTATTAAGGAAATTTATTGTTAATTAGCATGCCTGTTTGCTAATAAACA
>VTPC01008619.1:22622-49544 GCA_011009095.1 Ignelater luminosus
GGGCCGGAATCATCATCAGTCACATCATCGTCAGCATTTAGTGGTGGTAAGACTGCCTCATTCAACCCTCTTATGGGGATTTTATAATCCACACTTTCAAGTAATTCCAGAACATCACATAGTGTCCGTCTTTTAACAGAAAAAATGAAACAAAACAAAATGATGTTACAAAACCCTACCGTACTTCTGAAAGGAATTCAAACTTTAGGGCAACCATATTTCAAAATGTATGCAGCTCTTCGCAAATAATTAAAAATACACTATTCTCAAACACTTTTCTGGTTTTACTAAAACAAGACGCACAATATACAAAGTTTAACGTAACAACTGTAATAAGTGCAACGAAAGTAGACAACTTTGTGGACAGTAACTTATGTGCCGCCATCTCCCGGAACTAAACACAACTTCTTTTTAGTACACGTTTTATGTCATCGTACACTCTGTCCTTCCAGAAAGATCGTAGCACTATCTGGGTTAATAATAGAAGATCAATAAACATAATGAATAGCTGAAAAGAGTTTGCCAGTTTAGCAGTAATAATAATCTTATTTATTATCGACCATACAAAGCAGAACCCTCACGAAGCGTCGAGAGGGTTAAAACGCCGGGCGAATTTCATTTTGATACTAGGTAATTCTTGCATACGATGAATGACGTCACAAGGCGTAAAATAATGGATAATGACTTAATGAGTCAGTGTTGCTATTGAGACTGAGAAGACTTTAAAGATTTTAAAACAGAAAAGTCACCTGCTCAAGTTCGGGATTAACATTTCTAAAAAAACAGTTAGTCATAGTAATATTATATTGTTTTCAGCGCTAAAGTTCACAATCAGTCACACTGCACTGAACACTTTTTGAGGTTATAATTGCAAAAGGAAAATACATTCGTTTGTGTTGATATTTTATTGTTGGCTAACATGAAATAAACCGACTGCGAGCATGCATAATTTGTTTTACGTTCTTAGCGCCGCGCAAATTATTGAAACTTTTATTTCCCAAGGACGACGTCAACGTTCTGGCGTAATATAAAATCAGAAATCATTTCGCTAGCGTATTAGCTCCCTCAACGCTCCATGAGGATTCAGCTTAACATCTATAGAACGTTCTAACTCTTTATTCCATTAGACAACTGGTATCATTCACTTGGAAAGCTTGTGAAGTGAGTGATAAACATTATAAGCCATGAGAACTTCAGACGGAAACTAAACAATAAATAAATATATAGAATTTGGACTAATTCTTTACAGGAATAATGAAACTGAATGTACTATACACGATAATCATGAAGCATTGTGATGGAGAAGTGTATTTTGGTTGAAACCAGGTTTATTTTAAGTACATATAGTATATTCAAAAATTCAATTTTATACGCAAAAATATCTATTATGGTTTTATGGCTGATACAGAGGATATTGTAGAGCTGACACCCGTACGTTATGTTATTGAACACGACGTAAATCATTTATTTATGTTTTAAAAACAGTTAATGTCATAAAATACCTACTAATTTTTAGTTTACGGTCATATTAAGAAAATACTTTAAAAACGCTACAGTTTTATAAGAATCGTCAAACGTAAAAATTAAGGAAATTTAGGTCTCTATAAACTCTATATTTATTTAAAAGATGGATAGAAAGGCTCTACGAAATCTTGCTTACAACTAAGAAAATTTTGTATTAGTTAAATCTAGATGAAAGAACGAATTTAATCGTAATTATCAACATCTCAGAAGGAGACGCGTTGAATAGGATATCAGATGATGAGAATCTAGTATTTACTTGATTTTTGTTGAAAACATCCATCAAGTTTGTCGGTACAATAGAAACTTTTGCAAACCGTTTTTCAAAATATGATAACGTTACCTCCGTAGTAACAACTCATTAGATGGCTGGTTGCTATGTAATAACCTTATCGTAAATTTAACGTACCTTAAATGCAAGAACTCCATAATATCAAATCACTCTTATATATATAATTTATGCAACAATGGGTAAAAAAATTTAAGTTAGACCCATTAGATAATTCAAATATAACAAAGCGATGTTATCAAACAACAGTCCTTTCAACATTTTTTATGGTTGGAAATTTTTCCAAAGACTTTTTAAACCAACACAAAGCAAGTTTACTTTCTTATTAAATTATTTGCTTTTTTATGAGTCGCTTTCGTTGAACGTTATTGTGTTTCATGGTGTTACTTTTATAGGGACGTATTTTTAAATTGTAGTGAGTGAAACTGCAATTTTATTGTGGTTTTTTGTGCGAAACTTGCGAATAGGGAGTCCCACAATCGTTGTATTGTGACAAGCAATCTACCAAATTGATGTTCGTATCTAACGCTTTTTCAGAGGTCCATTTTTATTTCCGACTCATAATGTTGAATTCCATCTACAAAAATTTGTAGCATGTTGTTAATTTCACAGGTCTTCCCCTTCTATCGATTCCCCCTTTTTTATTTAGCTTGTTTCTTTTGGCTAAAAGTATTTTATTTTTATTTTCTTTCTTACATGCAAACAGCCTGCGAATTAGCGCAAAAACATAAATTGCCATAAAATTGATATAGCCCAAAGCGTGATATACTTGATAGTGTAACTAGAACTTTAATATGGAAAATTTACGAGTTGTAAAATTGGTCACTGATCCACCCTCGGGAATCTCTGGTCTGATTAGCAACTGGTTCGTCTGATGTAATTTGTTAGACAGTTATTATCCAGTTCGGTTTTCGTCTGCTAAATCCCTTTGTACGTAGTTAAAACTTAAATCGTTAAGATAACCGTTAATACACTTGATTTTACTCTAAAATTAAAACCAGCTAATCACGGTAAGCTCGGTTAACGAAGTAAAAACCTTGACTAGGCAAATTGATCACGCGAACCCGTATTCGTTTATTCAATATGTATTGCATGTTGGAGATTATATAAGCTGCAAATAGCGATCGACCATATGATATACAACTCGTACATGACAACGTATTATCAACTTAATGGCAGATTATCGTTTGATGTGCATGTAACTTTATAATTATGCATTTGCATCGATCACATCCAGCGGTAGCTAAACTATTCTATTGGTTCACTTAACAGGTTGCTTATACACATGAAAAATCTCGGTGTTAAAGTTACTTACAATTAATTCAGAAGACTGTTTTGACGACAAGCTTTTAAATTGCGATGTCATTGATGCTCTTTTTGTTATGGATATGCAAAACCTTTCAGACAAATGGCATTTTAAAAAATTCTTCCTTTTTTGTAGGTTATCTTTCTTTTGAGAGGGCATACTGTAAAAGTGAGCGAAGTTCTTGATTTTATTTGTACTGTAATCAGAACACTCTCTTGATATTGCGCTTCAACTGTTGTAGGAAAGAAACATTTAAGAATTAAGGGTAAGCCTCAGATTTTGTTAAACCTTTCACTACTAAATTAGGAAAGGACTTGCATACTGTCTGTGATGAATTAGGAATTGGTTCCAACGTTAATATGCAGAAATATTCCACGCTATTTTTACGTACGTGCATATATGGATATAGCATACGACTGTTAGTATTCTAGTACGTATATATGTTACCGGCAAAGTATATAATTCAGGCATTCTATAGAAAACCTAAGTATTCTGTAGAATGCCTAACGATTTCAGATGTATGAAATTCAAATATTTTTATATATATTACCTAGTCATTTTATAGAATGCCTAGGAATTCTATAGAATGCCTATAATACATCAGGAAAGGTATGAAATGAAAATATAAATCAAACTCTTATTCGAATTAAAAAAATATTTTACTCAAGAAACTAAACAGAAACTTAACAAACATGGAACATGTATTTCTTAAAAGTCTATGGGAACAGATTTTTCTATTTATTTTTGCAAGGTAAACTTGAATGACATTTACGAGAACAAACTGTCTTTTTCTTAACGCACAAACACTTCATTGTTCCACAGCTCCTTTTGCAACTGCTTCTGACAAATTCTTGACCCGTTCCGGTAGATGGCAAAGTTGCAACTAAACATAAGGTGATTACATTATCAGGAACATTGTTAATGTCCAAGAATCCTTTCTGATAAACTGTAAACTGGAATCTAGAATAGAGCGATTTAACAACTCCTTGCTTAGTACCGAGCTTGTATAGTCCATCGTCTGTTTTATTTATGACAATCGCTAGAATATTTTGAGCATCGCCACGTTTCCTATCAACTTCTGGTACTAGAATCCTTACAATTGTACCGACAGCTACCAATGGAAGTTTTTGTTCCCATGTTTCAACATTCTTTCTGCTTGTTCCAAGTTTTCTTTTCCAGAATGTCGATTTACAGTAGTTGCTACTCTAGTTCTCGAGCATATAGGACATAAAAACTAACCCATGACCTTCGTCATTAGTTGATTTTTCTGGCACAGCACAAATGGAATGAATAGTTTGGTTGAATCCTCTGTAAGTCTGAGTTTCACTTGTCTCTTTGAAACATACACTGTGTGGAGTGTGAACGTGTGCACAGTGTTGACATGTGAGTGGTGTGAACATGTGCTTAGGCACCTGCGCATAACGGCAGACTAGAGTGAAAATGAACGAGCAACGTTTGATGTACGTTTAATGATGTTTGTACAATTCAACAATTATTGTTAATGTTGTTTAATAAATAATACATAATAAAAGTTTAATATATTTATAACGTGAAATATAAAAACATAACATGGTGTCAGGTTTGTAAGAATTCACGCAAATAATAAGAAATGGATGGAATGTTTAAGCCGCCAAGGTCCTTAACCTTCGATAGGAGTGCCTACACAAATTTAGAAGATTTTCTTCGCAATTTCAACATATACCTTAAAGCTACGGGTTTGGACGCAAAAGATGATGAAAGTAAAATTGCCATTTTTCTTCAGCATGCTGGAAAAGAAGCCCAACGTAAATTTCAAATCTTCAAATTAACAGAAGAAAATCGCAAAAAATATGATTCCGTAATTAAAGCTTTCAAAGATTACTGGAAACTCATGAAAAATGAAACATACGACAGATATAAATTCTTCAGTCGTAACCAGCAGGTAGGTGAAAGTTTTGATGATTTTTTAACCGATATTAAACTGCTGGCAATGGATTGTAATTTTGGCACACTGGAAGAGTCCCTGTTAAGAGATAAAATAGTTCATGGTATCCTGGATGCTGTACCCAAGGAAAGTTTGTTGCAGCAAAGTAACTTATCATGTAAAAAAGCTGAAAAGATTTGTATAGCTGCTGAAGTTAGTCATTATCAAATTAAGGAATTAGATAATGGTAGTGGTAAAGAAGTGGATGTGGTATACACAACCAAAACTGGTACGAAACCAAAGAGTGCATTAAAAGATGGTGGTCTTCTTTACCATTGCTTCAAATGTGGTCGTAAACATGGTAAAAGAAATTGCCCAGCATTCGGAAAGACTTGTTCCAACTGCTCCAAGTTGAACCACTTTGCTGTAGGTTGTAAACTTACAAAGGGTATAAACAATAAGTTTAAGAATAATAATAATAATACTAGATTTAATAATCATAGTACTACTGTTTCCAAACATAATGTACATGAGTTGCATGATAATGATCCAATTAGTTTTGATGATATTCCATTCATAGATTTAATTAGATTAGGTAAAGTAGTTAATGAGAATAATTTTTTAAATACTGTATGGACAATTGATGCGATTAATAATAATCAAAATGTAAAAAACTGCATGCCATTAAAACTTTTTAAGAGTTTAGGTTTTGATGTGAATAATATAATAAATGATGACTTGTCAATCATCACATATGGTAAAAATAAAATCAAAACTAAAGGCACTGTTGTAATCGAATGTATAATAAAGTGGGCTCGGTACAACATTAAATTTTTGCTAATTGAACAAGCTAAGATTCCAATTTTGGGACTGAATGCTTGCACTAAATTACAGCTTCTTAAGAAAGTTGATTCGGTGGGCTTGTCTTTTACTAATAAAGGTGAATTTGTTGCTAAGAATAAAGAAGTTTTTGAAGGAACAGGTAAAATTCCTTATAAATATAAAATAATTCTCAAAGAGGGTGTTAGCTCTTGCCGTAGTGTTCCTGATACAATTAAACCTAGGTTGAAAATGACTTTGGATGACCTAGTAAAGCGTGATATAATTTCCAAGGTAGAGGAACCTACTGAGTGGGTCAACAATATTGTTATTGTTGAAAAACCCAATAAAGACATTCGAATCTGTTTAGATCCAATGCACTTAAATAAAAATATTTGTGTTGATCAGTTTCCAATTCCTACATTAGAGGAACTAGCTTTAAAATTGCAGGGTAAATCAATCTTTACTGTCTTAGATCTTAAGGAGGGTTTCTATCATGTGCCTCTTGATAGTAAAAGTATGAAATATACTTGTTTTGTAACACCTTTTGGAAAATACTGTTTCAAACGCTTACCTTTTGGTTTGAACGTAAGTCCAGAGGTTTTCCAAAGGACAAATGAAAAAATATTTGGTGATCTTAATATAGGAATATATTTTGATAATTTTATAATAGCAGCTGATAATGAAGAAACACATGATAAAATATTGAATGATGTAATAAATCGAGCTAAAAAGTTTGGTGTTAAATTTAATAAGAATAAGATAAAATTTAAAGCAAATTCTGTTAAATATCTTCTCATCAGAAGGTGTTAGACCTAATCCTGAATATATTGAGGCTATATTAAAAATAGAGGAGCCTAAAAATAAAAAAGAGCTACTGAGAATATTGGGCATGATTAATTATTTAACCAAGTACATTCCAAATTTATCTAAATTTTTGTCTCCACTAAGAAATTTGGTAAAAGGTAATGTACCTTGGAACTGGACAAGTGATCATTTAACAGCACTTGATAATATAAAAAATCTCATAACTAAGATTCCTAACTTAAAAATTTTTAATGCTAGTCTTCCTATTGAAATACAAACAGATGCCAGCCAATCTGGTATTGGTGGATGTCTTCTTCAAAATGGGCAACCAGTAGCATTCTGTTCACGATCGTTAACAGAAACAGAGATACGTTACCCACAAATTGATAAAGAATTACTGAGTATTTGTTTTACCTTAAATAAATTCCATAATTTCGTATATGGTCGTAAGATTTTAGTAAAAACTGATCATCGTCCGTTAGTTGCAGTATGTAATAAAGATTTTTATAAAGTCAGTAGTCGTTTGTAACGTTTAAAGTTGAAACTTATACAGTACAATTTCAACATTGAGTATTTGCCAGGGAGATACATGTTTACTGCAGATTTGTTATCACGATCTTTTATTAAGACTGATACTAAACATTCGGAACAAACAATAGTTGTTCATACTTTAGATATTGAATTGCCGATCTCAGATAATAGCTTGAATGATTTAAAAAATGCTACTAATAGCGATCCAGTTTTAACGCAGGTAAAAGATTTCTGTAACTCGGGTTGGCCCGGAAAATGCAAAAAGTTTTCTAATACTGAGCTTTCTGCATTTTTCAAGTTACAAGATTCTCTTTTTGTCAAAGATGATTTAATATTTTTACAAAATAAACTAGTTGTTCCAAAAGCTTTTAGAAATTCCATGCTTAAGAAATTACACATTGCTCATTTTGGCATTGAAAAAACTAAGGCTAGGGCTCGTAAAATTTTTTATTGGCCAGGTATGTCTGTGGACATTCAAATTTTTATTTCAAAATGTAACACCTGCCTGTCATATTCAAGAAATACAGTTAAAGAACCTTTAATTCCTCATGATAGGCCAAATAGTCCATTTTGTAAGGTTGATTCAGACATCTTTACATTTAGTGGTCATGATTATCTGGTAGTAGTTGATTACTTTAGTACTTTTTCAGTTAGAATCCAAATGTGCATCAGAGATTATTAATAAATTAAAACTTATTTTTTCTGTACATGTAATACCAACAACTTTTGTTTCAGATAATAATCCATTTAATAGTATAGAATTTAGACATTTTGCAAAACAATGGGATTTTAATTTGGTAATTCAAGTCCCAGATATAGTCAATCTAATGGACTTGCGGAACGTGCAGTCGGTATTTGTAAAACTATGCTAAAGAAATGCACTGATACTGATAGTGACATTTATAAAGCTATGTTGGAATACAGAACAACTCCCCTAGCAGGTCTAAATTTATCACCAGCAAAACTTCTCTGTAAAAGAATGTTGCGTACTACTCTTCCCGTTTCCTCAAATATATTAAACAAGGAACCTCATATAAATCTTGAACAGTTAAATACAAAAAGGCTAAAAGCAAAGAAATATTATGATCAACATTCACAGCACCGTGATGTCTTTAAGGTGGTTGATAGCGTTTTGTTGCAGAAAGAAAAGGGCAAACAATGGGTGCCAGGAGAAATAGTAGGTAAAGCCAAAACCCCTCCTTATTTTGTGAAGGATGAATTTGGTAGAGTATTGCGGAGAAATTCATCTTTTTGAAAAAGCGCTTGTCTAACACAACAGCTCATTGGCGAGCTATTGATTTTGATTTTGATGATACAGGTGAGCCTAGTCCCTCTGTCTCTTCAGTGCCTGAGGTTTCAATTAATGGCAACAGTTCAGTGCCACAAATAACTAGAACTGGTAGGGTTATTAACAAACCTGTCAGATATAGAAATTAGTACTTAGGTTGTAAGAAATATTGCAATGTTAATTTTGGGCTTATTACTAAGAAGGGGGAGATGTGTGGAGTGTGAACGTGTGCACAGTGTTGACATGTGAGTGGTGTGAACATGTGCTTAGGCACCTGCGCACAACGACAGACTAGAGTGAAAATGAACGATGTTTGTACAATTCAACAATCATTGTTAATGTTGTTTAATAAATAATACATAATAAAAGTTTAATATATTTATTACGTGAAATATAAAAACATAGACAACATAAAGTATTTGATGGCTCGTTAACTATATCTACAGTAGGTGAAGGTTGATCACGTGACTCGGGCGTTTTAGAGGTTACATCCCGAGCAGGTTCATTTTGTGTATTATCTTGATTATTATTATTGTTAATAACTGTCTCCAAATTTTCTTCACTCTCAAGATTCTGCGCAACGTCATTTGGTAATGTAATGCCTACTTTTATCTTACATCCAAAAAGAGCCTCGTAAGCTGTTTGTTTAATTCCTGAATGAAAAGCTCTATTTTTCATGAGCTGTACAAATTTTAAACTTTCATTTCAGTGTCCAGTAGTATTATCTTGCAGCCATGTAGTCAACATGTTTTCGATATCTTTCTTTGCCCTCTCAACACAACCGTGGCTCTGAGATTGCCTCGGCTTGTCATATACAATAGTCAATAAAGGACAGTACTGTTTTAAGTTATAAATAATCTAATTCGCAAATTCCCTGTCATTATCTGATTGGAGTATAGCGCCAAATAGGGTAAAAATATCTAATAAGCTACTTCTTTGGTCCGTTTCGATTTAAGACCTCGCAATACAACGAATTTACTCAAATGGTCCTGGTAAACCAGTATATACTTGTATTCACCATCTGGGTGAGACAAAGTCGATCAAGTCCACTTGACAACAGGAATTAAACTTCAAAGAAATGATAGGCTTTACAGCAATACATTTATTGACACCTTTCTGTTTTTGTTGACACGGTTCACAAAGTTGGGTGTATAGCTCTATATCATACCAAGTTACGTTTTTATATTGATTTGAAAGTTCTTTAATCATGCGGTCTCTTCCCCCATGACTATCAGAAACGTAGTAAAGTATGCTGCTTTCAGATTCTTTAACAGGAAATATAAGATTGGTTGTTTGGTCAACTGTGAGAATATCATAACGTTTCAGTAACTAATAATCTTTTGAAACTTTTTATGAGGTCTATTTTACATTATTAACATCATTAATTAACACTGTGTACTGCCGATCGTCAATATAAACACAATTCTTTGTATGTAAATTTCTTTTACTCTTTAAGTCTGCGTAAAATCTATTTTTCATGATGCCATACTGAACAAGATTCTTGTTACGAGAACAAACAGCACGTGCGTTGCAAGCCAGCCAACACTGCAACTCCACTACTATTTCAAATATATATAGAAAAATAGCTTATTGTACCACGGGATGGTTTTCCTCAGGCATTCCACCGAACTCAGAAGCATATCTAATTTATTTATCGTACCTATATTCCCAGACAGCAAAAGTTTACTACTTTTTACAGCAATGTTACTATTTGTTAACTATTATTTTAGATTCATACCGTTCTATTACTTCTCTTTAACTATTTTTAAGGCATTTTTGGGTCAGGTAACTATGTAGTAACGTTTTAGTTGGTATGAAGCCGTAACTAAACTTTCTTATGTTCTTTAGTAGTCAGATAACCGTCCACCTACTGTAAGTTGACTTGTTAGAAGAACCGAAAAGGTTCGTGCGACAAGTGCACTATCTGATTGTCCCTTTGCAGTAGTATTAACATATTAAAGCTTACTTTTAGGACAGAATACGTCATGTTACAATAAAACAACTATTGGTAGTAACTCTACTGCTTGTTGATTATTTTCTGTTACTCCTAACAACAACATATTAATTACTAATATATAATATAATAATTTATAATATAAAAATTTACAATATGCAAAAACCTTCTTAAATCAGAATACCTTCAAATTATATATATAAATGAAATTAAGAATAATTAAAGTTTTTATTGCAATATTTAACTTCGCACAGAACAAATTAAAACATTTATTATTATTTTCTATGTAAGTCTTGTTGTTTTTTGTTTACTTTAACTATGAATTAATATTTTAATTAAATTAATAAACATAAAAATTGTAGTTGTTTAGATAAAAATTTAAGGTATTTAGGTCAAATCGGTCTTCAGTAGGGACGCGCCGCAGGTACCCGGGGTTTTGGTGGCAGTGGTCGACCGTTCGCTCAGTAAAGAGACCAAAAGTTGTGTAGAATTTCAATAAACCATATTCTTATATTAAATTTTATCCCAAACAGCAAAAGTTTACTACCTTTTACAATAATATAACGTTTTGTTAACTATAATTATACATCCATACTGTTGGATTACTTTCCATTAGCTATTTCAAGGCATCTTTGGATTAATTAACTATATAATAGTTGCAATCTAGTTCCTATGACGCCGGATGTAACCGTTTGTATGATATTTATTAGCTATATAACCATCAATTCACAGAAAGTTTACTTGCTAGAGAAACCAAGAAGGTTCATTGCGGCAACTGCGCTGTCTTTTGGTCCCCATAAAGTAATATTCGCATTTAAAGCCTACTTTCAGAGACAAGCTCGTCATATTGCAATAAAACAACATTTTATGGTAACATTCCTCTTTTTTGACTATTTATTTGCTGCTACCACCAACGGTAAGTTTTCTAGCACAAATCTAGCCCTAGGCGACAACGAAATCCAATAATAATGTAAAATAAAAACAATTATTATTGCAAAGCATTATTCAGAAGAAATAGTTAAGAATATAAAAACAAAAATTTTGTGGTTGTTGCAAAAACTGCCTTAAAGTATGTACAAAAGAAATTTTTAACAACGGCTGTGAGAAATTGTGCATAATAATTCCAACAACCTGTTCAAAGTTTTAGTGACGATATAAAATAAATATATTCAATGCGTATTCACAAGAGCGTCTACAGCTTGTTGGTTGGTCAGAGGGACACTTACAAACCAGGTGGCTACAATAACTCAGGTTCAAATCCCGGTGGCAGAGGCAAACAAAGCTATTAAATAAGAAAATGTCAGGCAACCCTCATTCCACCTGAACATGGAGACATTCCAACCTCCCAAAAAACGATAAAAATAATAGAATGATCTGAAACGAATTAGTTGAAAATATTTTAAATTTTGTTTCACTTTGTGGATTTCTGGAAATTTGCGGTAGTAATAATTAATTTATAATAAAAATAATATATGTAGTTTCATGACCGGTTTATCGTCAGCACCCGTACGGCATCGGCAGCAGCAACGTAACTAAGTAGTAACTACATAGTAAAGATATAGAAAATGCAATGTAACTTTCAAGTGCTCGGAAGATTACTAGGCTTTGTGACATTCCCACAGAAACCGGAACATTCTTAACCAATAGTTAACTTATAGTTACCTTTTATTTTACTATTTCTTTACATCGTTTACTTTACACGGTTACTATGTTGTTACGAAATAGTAAAGTTTTGCTGTCTGGGTTTTTATTGTAGTCTAATACACATGCAGATTTTTGAGAAGTTCTTCAATCGAACTGTCTCTTTTTCCTATCTATATCCATCAGTATGTCTTTATGCAATGTTATTTAGCATATATACCATACGTCTGTCTAGCCATTTGACCGCCGTCATCGTACCTGTATGTTTACTGGTAATTTGGCCTCTTTTCTGGAGGTCATGCAAATCTAGCATGCCTACGCGATTACTTCTTACAGTCCCACATAAATGAGTTCTATCGCCGTAAAGCTATTTTGTCAATTTAAGGATAGTGTACTATTTGTCGGTAAATAGTCTGTGCCCCTTTCCGAATAAGATTCCATCATTATTGTCACAATAGATTCGACTCTCGTTTTCCACAATCTTGGTATTGGCACATGCGTATATCATATAATCAAAAATTTAATCGGGTTTAATATTTTCCAAAACAAAAAGTTTTATTCCAAGTTGATTCCGTTTGCTCTTCCTATATTGCTTGAATGACAGCCGCTCTTTATATAAAACTAGTGATTCGCCAATGCAAAAAATTTTGATACTCAAAAAAAACTTTTAATTTATACATTCTATTACCGTCGGGTTGATTGTCGTTCTCACGAAAATGCAGCAATCTCAGCAATTGGAGATATCTGTCTCTGCTCGTTAGGTTGCCAAAAACAGGAATTGTTAAAAGAGGTTGTCTTCACCAACAGTCACTAAGTTTTAGTTTTTTATTTCTTGTAACTAGAATTGTAACAGCAAAAAACAGGTAAATCTCTTCAGCATTTGGGTCTGTACATTTAATTAGGCGCAAATTTGTTTTTGTCTACCTTTGCAGTTACAAATTGGAAATACCAGTTCAGAATTCGAAATAATAAATTTTTTGAAAATTAAAATCTACAGTACATACCTATTTGTCTCATCAGCTACACTAATGGCCAAATCAGGTGTAAAAAAAATATTTGAAATATTTCAAAGTATTTGAGTTATCATATTATGAATTTAGTTATTAGTTAGGTGGAATCTAGTTTGATTATTGTCCATAATGTAGAAAACTGGAGAAAAGTAACCAACGTTTCAGTAGAAATCAACTGCATCATTGATTTTGACTCTCTTTTCGGTACAGGTTTTGTTTGAACCGCTGGTTTAGTTCTCTTCCAAACATTTATTTGTTTAAAGGCAGTGGAAAATGCTGCCCTTACATTTACGGTCATATCAATAATATTGACAATATTAGTATTGTCGATGTCATTATTAGTTTCTTTACAATCACTGTTATCTGTACCAGAACTTATTTCTTGAAGATCTTTTCAGCGGCAGCAGCACGTTTTATCGGTGTCATCTCAAAATCTACATCGCTACTGAGGTTAGGTGCAGGTTTTGCTTGAGCCAGCTGTTTAGTTCTATTCTTGAAGCAGTAGAAGTTTCTCCTCTTGCGTTTACAGTCTTATCATTAACATCGACAAGATTAGTATAGTCAATATCATCATTAGCTTCTTCAGAATGGCTGCTGTTTGAACTACAACTTATTTTTGGAATACGTTTTCTAGCGGCAACAGAACGTTGGATTTGGTATAACTTTAAAATTTGAGTCGCCGCTAAGGTCATGTAATTTATTTGATTCTCCTACATCCAATTCCTTTGTATAATCACTTTAGACAAATATTCTGATTCTTTTTCTGTTAAACCCACAAAACTATTAACACCAGCCATTTTTAAGCAAATAACCGTTTACTACGTGTAAATTTAACGTAAATTAAAATTAGGAAAGTATACAGGGTGTCCCAAGATAACACCGACAATGCTTAACCACTGATTCTGGGAAATAAATGGTGACGATTCACCAAAAAAAAAGTTAAGTAAGAAGTCTCTCGTTTTTGAGTTATAGGCTGTCAAAGTCAACACAATGTCGTTTTAACTTTTCAACTGCGTCTTACTAAATTTATTGATTATAATAAAGTTTGGTATGTTGGCTTGTGGAGTTAAGATAATTTTATCCTGAACAATCAATGAAATTAATAATTTGAAACATGCACACCTCTCTTTCAAGGCCTAGAACTGTTTCTATAAGCAAGATTTTAAAATGTGAGCACTATTATTTAAAAGTGCATTTCTTCTGCAAGAAAATTGACCTGTTGCAATTGTTTCGTAAACCCAACCGCTTTGGAAAAAATTAAGCTTTTTTGAATGTTTGCAAAAGCGTTCTAACCTTGTTACGGGTAAAGTAAATGGCATATACCGCCATGTGTTATATAAATGAGGAAGAAGTGCAGCAATCGTAGGATCTATAAAACCCTAATCATTGAAAGACCTTTATGGTTTTACAGGACACCCTTGAAGCGATTTAGTCAAACAATAACAGCTCCTTTCACAATTGTGATAAATAAATGCATTGAAGGGGAATATTTTTCTACCGAAATGAAAACGGCTTTAATCGTTCCCGTACATAGAAAAGATGACATAAATCTTGCCATCAACTGTAGGCCAATATCCATCGTTCCGGTGTTCTCAAAAATCTTCGAAGCTATCATCAAAAATAGGCTTGCAAATGATCTAGAAAGGACAACGTAGCTAAATAATAAACAACGTGGCTGCAGGAAAAAACGTTTTACTTTAACGGCTCTATTACAAGTACTAAAGAAAATAACAGAAGCTTTCTATAAAAATTTTACTGTAAACACAGTCGTATGCAACCTGAGCAAAATTTCCACACAAAATCTTGTTGGAAAAATAAAGAAACTACGGCATAAAGGTACTGCCACGGGACATTTGAAAATCATAATTAGAATACAGAAAGCAGTCTATTGACTGGAAAGGCACTGCTTTGACAGAATTAAATGTGAATTGTGGCGTACCGCGAGCCTCCATACTTGGGCCATGACTATCTATATAAATAACTTAAAATCTAATGTTATCTGATTTGATATGTGCTTATAAGCTGATGAAACATTTTTCATTGTCGATGGATCCACAGATACTGAACTAGAACAAAAGACTAGAAAAACCTTAGTAGAAGCAGAAGTATGGTTTGGTACCAATCTACTAAAATTGATGATAACAAAACACAAACACAAACAAAATGTCTACGAAGCCATCCGATCGAGAGTGAATCAAGATTTTGAGAATACACATCAACAATTTAAATTGGTCTAAGCATATTTCGGAAACTAGTAAAAAACTATTAGTGGAAGAGGAGGAGGAGTATTAGAATCTGCCTTTCTGTAAGAGAATTTCTTGACTGATACTCTGTGTTGATGTGTTCTTTTATTTATTAAATTTTGTGTAACTTTGTTCATAACAATATATACACTATATTTGTTTCTGGCCTACCAATTATTTCTTGTTATTTGATAGTGAATAAATTCATTATTATTATATTTGAATGAATAAACAGGTTTTCTAACCTAAACTTTGTATAAAGTAATGGTTACCGCATTAAAACTAGACGATAATTATATTTAGACAAACTTTCTTAAAATTCCACGCTAAAAACTATAAATCTTCATTAAACACATAACGAATCGATTCTGAGCTAAATAGAGTAAATAAGAGTAATTTTAGAAAAGCTTTAGGACATAAACTAAAATCGATGAATACAATGAAAAGGTATTGATCAGCACGTTAAGTACTAAAGAAAAATAAAACGCAATTAAACAACGTAACAATGCTGCGTAATTAAGCTTTCAATAAATTGAACAAATTGAAAGTTAAATGCCTCTGAAGTTTGAAATTTTACAGACTCTATTTTTGTGATTTTTATGATAAAAGAAAGGCTGACTAGGTATTCAGATGCAAAATGATTAGTTTGTGCAAAATTAGTTTTTAATAAATAATAAAGATGTGAATAATTTGAAATTACTCTAAATATTAAAGAGGGTTAAATATTAAATTTGGTTTGATCTTTTGTACGAGGATAATGAGGGAATATAATGAAATATAAATGGTCGTTCAAGCAAATATAAATTGTTATCTACATCAGTATTATAATAATTTAAAAGGTTGTTCAAAAAAAAGCATTAAGAATTAGTAACTACAGAGACTCCATCTTTTAGAAATTAAATCGAATAAGAGAACCAACATGTGTTAACTTCTATTTTTCGCAATCCGAATACGAAAAAATGTGTAAAATTAAAGTAGTTCCAGTAATAAAAGAAAGGACGTTGTAGGAAATAAAGTTAATTACTGAAAGGGTCGATCAGTAAATTACATTGTGTGGCATTACATAGAGAAAATGTAGAGAACTAGACCCACGTTAAGCGGACAAAGTTAAACTATAGCAACGTGTAAAAAGAGGGTCAATCCAATGTTCATGATAACGTTTACGTACGTTTATCTATGTTAGAATTTTTTAAACCTCTTTTAATTATACCTAATGTATAGTACGTTATTTTACATAAAAGGTTGATATTCAAATCAGTACAATTTGGAGTGGTCTACGACCACTTGAAGATGTCAGAACTGACCATAAAAAAGGAAATTTGTTAGGTAGTATTATTACATTTTTGTTTGTTGCAGCTTCCTCTGATTTTTATTAAAATGACAAATTGCCATGAATTTTTGATTTCCATTCTACCCACTTATCTTAACTTCTGCAATCACCAGAACTACCTATGCGTATGTGTTACGTATTTTTAGGTTTTTGGTTTAAAAATAAAGCGTTGTATAGAAAAATTCAAGCTATAGCATGTCCCAGAAAACGTGAAACCCTCAAGTTTTCTTTTTGTTTGCTTTATTCGCTCGCTAGATTAAATTACAGTACATTAGCAGAACTATTAGGTATCCAAACACCAAGGATCTGGAGCTCAACCAATCAGTCGAGGCCTGCCAGTCACTACATTAAGCGAGTACTCTATTTAAGCAAGTAATAAAATATTACAGAGTACTATTTAACCAAACATGAAAAAATCCTGTTATCAGTACTGAAAGAAGAAAAATCTATATTACATTCATATATTTTCAGAAATAAAGAGATTTGAAAGAAAATGAATTTATTGCATGCCTTCCAGACAAACACTGTATAAGCAATATTAAAAAATAGAGCCGTAGTAGGATTTGAGTAGCTTCTCAAATTATTTCAGAAAACAAATCACTTTCTCCATGTATAGTATTCTAAAAAATATCCAAAGTTGCCTTTAAAATTCTTGGTTTATATTATGTTAATGTTTTATTTAAATTTTCATGTTCATATTACACTATTAATGATAAACTAAAAATTTTATAAATTATTCATATAATCATTAAAAAGATATACGTGAAGAACTCATTTTCGTCACGCAAAATTGAAGTTTTTTGATAATAGCAATTTTATAGACCAAAAAGGGTGGCTTATAAAATATGGAAATTTGATGCTACAATTAGCCTTTAATGCTTCTGATTAAGTATATTGCTCTGCTTGAATATAGATCGATAGTCTGTGAACATACTTGCGTTTTAATTACACCCGATTATCCACATCATTACACTTAAGAAGGTGAATTTCCACATGAGAAGTTTTCCCCAGAAGGGGAACCTTTTATGCAAAATCAGAAGCTTGTAAAAGTAAGAACTGAAGTTGCACTACACCTGAAGAACTTTTCAACCAGATATAGCTAGTTATAATACAATTTAACTGTCATTATAAAAAGTTTGAATTACAAACGAGCCGTTTCTGCGTTCTCAGAGAAAGTTTTGGATTTTTAAAGCTTGAAATTGGGTTAGCATTTCACGAACTTTCAGCCGTAGGCATAGGCACAATTTCTGAATCCCTAAACCATTGAACAACGGTAATCGAATTCACGTGTCCATCCCCTGTCTTTGGGTTGTCGTTTAGATGCATTACCCGTTATATCAACAGTCGTTATCCCCTGTTAGAGCATCATTGTGTTGGAGGTTTTCCTTTCATAGCTTTATCTCTGACACTGTGATATACTTATTGTGTTACGAATTTTGAAATTATTTAGAAAATGCCTATTTAAAAACTTTACGCACGTTTACAAGAATTGTAGCAGCTTATCAGCAGATCGTGGCAATTCCTATAAAGAAATGAAAATAAAATAAATTTTGAAATAATACCACACGATATTAAGGGTGAGCTTTTCTATTTAAAGTGACTGCCTAAGTTGATAATCAGGGAAGTAAATTTTTTTTTCTAAATTATTTTCTAAATGAAAGCAAAATGAAATGGAAGTCGCTCGATGTAGACATAAAAAGCACAACCGTATAATCATCCTGTCAACAAAAGAGGTTTTTAGTAGTTTGTTGCGAATATCCCGAGGAATTTTTTGTTCAGCCAACATCCTAAATATATTGCTTCGTTGTGATGTACTTTCAGCGACGGATGCTATGGTAAAACTTTTAATGAGGCTCCTGAATTTTATTTTGTGTAGATCTTCAAATTTCACATAAATATATCACCGGAAGTAAATATTCTTATTATAATTTTTCATGTCTTCATATTTCATTTACCACGTTCCTATTATAAACTCTAATTAAACAGAACTAAATTAACTTTGGTGTTTTGAATGTATCTATATATCTCTTGGCCGCTAGTCAGAAAACTATCGAGAATAGAGAATAGGTTAATTTGAAAAGGAAGCCTTGATGAGTTTCATTTAATAACACGTTCATCAAGCAATTTTCACCAAGCAAAACAATGTATACGAACTGGACAGAATTGGTGTTAAATTATTCTGCAGCACGCTTGATTTTTGAGATACTGTGATCCGTTTCGTCCAAACATGAACGATGAAAATAAAAATTATTGTTTACTTGCGTTTCAGTCCATTAATAACATCTTTAGGGCAATGATTAAACAATTACTAGTTCTGTAGGTGATGTTTTAGCTGCTTTAAAATATGTTTCAATAATAATAAAAGACTTTTCAGAAGTAATAAACAAACATTAGCAACACCTGTGGGTAATGTTCGTTCACAATATAAACTTAATTCAACCTCATCATGACTACTGCTTAAAGAACAGTTAAGACAATGCATCAATATTATCAAAGGCGATTTGATTTACTTTTTACTGATAGACGGTTCGTAAAGTTTAGGAAACTGGAAATGATAAAGTTTCGGAACTTCAGGCGCCAACTGCATAAAAGTTACATAGCGACAATTATTGACATTTTATACTTCTACGGTGACATACCGATAGTGGCAAGTGGAAGCCGTTACTCTGTGTGAATTATAAATTTTAAATCAATCACACAGAAATTATCACAAATCCGATATTGTTCATTTAAGTGTATAGACGAAAAAAATATTAACTGTCAATGAATTTCATCTTGTCAGTGATTAATTTATTTAGTAGCCAATAATAAGTGTATAAGGATAATAAAATATTAACTAATGTGACAAATTTGTAAGTGAAAATATGACTGATTTAATTAGAACGGAGTTCAAATAAGTTCTCGGTAATAACTTACTTTGTCGATAATAAAACGAAAGAAAATTAAATTCTTTGTAAATACAAATCACTAAAACGTATCAAACTAATTTAGTTTAAAAATTCTGCAATAAATGGTATATCTTTGTGCTATTTGTAAACAGAGTTGGTCTTGATGGCAAAACACTTAATCACAGCTAGTGTTTTCAAGAAGAAACTACATATTGCAACAGATAATGTCGACTCTAAATCTCAAAGTCATAAAAGGCAGTAAATAACTTTTTAATTGCTTACCAATTTTCACTGTTACTAAAATCGATTAATCTCATTGACCATTGGTTATTTTAGTAACGTTAACGAAATAAATTTTATTTGTATTTAGAAATTATGTTACTTAACGTACGAGGGTGGTCTGAAAAGTTTCAGACCTAATAAAGATACAAGACATTTTTTCTGAAAATTTTTCTTTATTTTTCAACATAGTCTCCTTGTAACTCTACACACTTCTCCCAGCGATGCTCCCATCTCTGTAACCCGTCCAAATAGTACTCGGCATTTTTCTCTGCAAAATAATTGTTCACGAAGGTGACTGCCTCTTCATTTGACGAAAATCTTTGTCCTCCGAGCGCAATTTTTAGATGAGGGAACAAAAAGAAGTCGCTTGGGGCTAGATCTGGTGAGTAAGGCGGATGGTCAAGCAGTTCAAACCGTAATTCGTGGATTTTCGCCATGGCAACCGCTGAGGTGTGAGACGGTGCGTTGTCTTGGTGAAACAGGATTTTCTTTTTCTGCAAATGTGGCCGTTTTTTCGCAAGTTCTGCCTTCAGCTTGTCAAGTAGTGATGCATAGTATGCTCCTGTAATGGTTTTTCCTTTTTGAAGATAATCGATTAAAATAACTCCATGACTATCCCAAAAAACAGTCGCCATCACTTTCCCAGCCGAAAAAACAGTTTTTGCTTTTTTTGGAGCCGGTTCCCCCTTTGCAGTCCACTATTTGGACTGTATTTTTGTTTCGGGCGTATAATGGTGTATCCAAGTCTCATCTACAGTAATTAATCGGCGCCAAAACTCGGATTTATTTCGCCTAAACTGCGCCAAAAGAGCGTTGGAAATATTCATTCGAACACGTTTTTGGTCTAAAGTGAGCAAACGCGGCACCCAACGCGCGGACAGCTTTCTCATGCCTAAATGTTGATTTAATATGTGACAAACACGTTCTTTTGACATCTCTGCTATCTTTCTCACTTTAATTCGGCAGTCGTCTAGCACCATTTGGTGAACTTTGGCGATGTTTTCGTCGGTAGTTGCAGTTTTTGGACGTCCCGAACGTTCATCGTCTTCCAAGCTCTTACGGCCACGTTTAAATTCAGCAGCCCAAAATTTCACTGTGGTAAATGATGGTGCAGAGTCTCCATACACAGAATCCAACTCATCTTTTATTTGCGAAGGCGTATTGCCTTTCAAAAACAAATATTTAATGACAGCTCGATACTCGATTTTGTCCATTTTCACAAAAAAACTCACATCAACTCACTCAAACGACTGTTACATAAAAACTGCGCGTTCAAAATGGCTGAAACTTTGGTGAGTAACTGTCAACAGATGAACAACGAAATTCAGTAGCTTTTATTTACGAGTGCTGCCATCTTCACGTTGAGGTCGGAAACTTTTCAGACCACCCTTGTATAATCAACTCATAAAGTAATGTCGAAAAATATTTTTTAGCTTTTGTATTTAGTGCCCCATTTGATGACAAACTGCATTATGTAAGTATTAATTGTTTGACTAAGATCGATTGATTTGATTAGTAACAAGTGTCATTAATCCAGACATCAAATAATAAGCTGTAAAGCATTTTGAAACATTATTGTATGACCTGACCGTGTAATACCTGCAGGTGTTGAACAGTCTTGAAAAGTTGAATTGTTGAAAAATACAAAAAACAGTCCCATGATTTATTCAATGCAAAAACGGTAATTTCCCAATAACTGTAAGCGTACTTCCATATCATAATAAAATATTCCATTAAAAGATTTAGGTGTTCACAAAAAAAACCGGATCAAAGCGCCACTTTAACCAGTTACTTTAGGCAAAATAGCCAAATGTTGCCGTAGGGTCTTCATTTTCTGGTATATATTTCCGTGGTAAAGTAAAACTCTGAAAATTTTAAAAGCTGCAAGAATGTTGATAACAATGAAGAATTTAATTAACTTTTAATTTAACTATTAATTCTGACTCTTATTGTACATTAGGGTGGAACGAAAAAGTCAATTTTTTAAATTGAGATCTAATAGCGCTCAGAAGTTGCCTTTAGTTATAGAAGAGAATGTGTTTAAATTTCAGGATGACTGGAGAATGTTTAGAGGTGCCGCAAGTAGGTCAAAGTTTGAAGGCTTCAGTATTCTTTCACATTATTTGTTTATCACGCAGTGTTAGTTGATCACATAATAGAGTTGGTGCAACGTGGTTTGTGGGGGGAAGAATCATGACTCATAATAAATAAATAATAAGAAGGTTCATCCCAGTCGAGACCTGACCTCCGTGTCGACTGCATGTGCACTATCCCTGGTTATTACTTGTTCGACAGAATGTTAGTATATGAGTATTATTGTGATATTAATTTCATAATAACTGCTTTGTTTAGTGTGCTATGCAAAGACAGTTCAAAAAAGGCAAATGGTAGAGTGCCTTGTTTTTTGTCTCATACTCGAATCCTTGAAATGGCTAGAACCTATCATGACAAGTACAAAAATATTTTAAGGTCCAGCAACAGAAAAGTACTCGTTTATTTACCGTGGCTGTCTGCAAATGTGCAGAATTTTCTAATTGTAAATGTGACAAAAAAATAAAAGGCCCTAGTCCTGAACAACACTTTTTAAAAGATCAGAGAACTATTAGAAAAATGGCTATTATTAATGTTACTACAGCAACTTCAAATGCTTTAGCACTAAAGGAAGAAAGAAAACAAAAAGTGTTACAAAGAGAAAAAGGTTTTATTATTTAACAAACGGTACAAGCTGAAAGCAATAATGAAGCACTTAGTAACACTACTAACAGTGAGGTAGAAAGTGCTTCTGAAGATGGCACAGTTCAAAAAATTAATCCGGATAACGTGACATTAACGTCAGGTGACCCTCAAACTTCAAACTGGCAAATGCAAACATATCTGTCATCGGTTGCTTCTATTTGTAATCGCACCGGTGTGTCACACAGAGTTACTGCAGTTATTGCAAGTGCTGTTCTCAAAGATGTTGGTATTGTTACAAAGGAAAATAACAGTAAAGTTGTTAATAGAATAGAAATTCGACGAGAAAGAACAAAGAACTGAAAAAAGATTATTGAAAAAAGCCAAACTCAAGTTCTGGAGAATAAGGACTTTATCTTGATGGGAAGAAGGACAAGACATTGGTTCAAGAAGAGTAGGAAAATAAATACTACAATAAAACAATTGCTGAAGAACATGTTTCGCTTGTGGAGGAGCCTGGTTCAAAGTACTTAGGGCATGTAACACCTATTTCTGGAACGGGAAACAATATAAAAGAAAGCATTTCTCTTTTTTTTAATACTAATCAAGGCTTTAATATAGCGAATATTGCAGCAGTTGGCTGCAATGAAACTGCTACCAACACTGGAGTAAATAATGATGTGGTTTCTTTATTGGAAAAAGAACTTAGAAAGCCATTACAATGGTTAGTATGCATTTTTCATGGAAATGAATTGCAGCTACGCTATGTTTTTTATTTGCTGGATAGAAAAACAAAAGGCCTCAATGCATTTGGTGATGTTCTAGGAAAGAAACTTAAAAAATGTCGCAAACTGCCAGTGGTGAGTTCTTCCCAATAGAAAATAACCTTCCTGAAATGGAAATGAAAACTGACCTAGATACAGATCAGAAATAATGGTTTGAAATGGCTAAAGCAATATCTGATGGAACATGCTGTTCTGACTTAGCCCTCGAAAAGCCAGGAAAACTTGCCCATTCAAGGTGGCTTACCTTGGCAAGTCGTATTCTCCGCCTTTATGTAGGGACAGAAAGACCTTCAGAAAATCTCTGAATATTAACAGAATTTGTTTTGAAGGTGTATGCTCCAGTGCGGTTCAACATTAAATTGATCGTGCATTAATGGATCTAAGCATCTCTGGAAACTAACTTTTTATTCTCGGTACCTTAACCCGAAACTGATAGAAATAATTGATCTGGTAATACAAAGAAACGGATAGTTTGCCTCTGCTGAAAATATGTTTCTTGGCATGGTATCTGACGAGCGACGACATGTAAGGGAGCTGGGTTTGCACTGACTCTTGAGTAATGATTCAGTGACAAGGTATTATCACCACAGAGCCTCCTATGACGAAACATATTTCTCCTAATAAAACTTTCCAGATTCCCATATCATACACAAGCAGTGGAAAGGGTAATAAAACTAGTTACTGATTCTTCAAAGTTTTTGCCGTCCAGAAGCTAGAGAAGAATTTATAAAATCGAGAATTGCTTCACGGAAATCGGTGCCTAAATTTGAAACAAAGAAACATTTCACGGTATAAGTAAAACAACAGGGGAACCTTGATGACTTATGTGGAATTTTATCGAAAAATGACAACACTATTCCCTTTAGTTTGTTGCTGTTCTTATAGTTATTAAAGTAATATCTTAAAAAATTAAAATTGTTTTGTATGTCTGTATGTGTCTTTAACTTGCTATTATAATTTGTCTAATTTTCGAATTTAAAAAGCAGTAAAGAAATAGTTTTTGTAATTTTTGAAAAAAATTTGAATCTTTAACAGAAAAATCTATTTTTAAGTCCTCTGCGGCGCCTCAACATATTTTTCTACAGCATCCAAACTTTTCAAGCTCTTTATATTTAGAAAGGCAACTTTTGATGACTATTAGAAAGCTGTGGTCCACAAAAATTTTTTGACCTCATGTTTTATTCCATCCTATAGTACACTGCTAAATTTTATTTTATGATTTTATTTTTCATCATCAATTTAAAAATTTCCAAAAGGACAACTAATAAAATATAATCTGAATAATTTACTTATGCCATTATAAAGCTCTTTGTAAACCTAGATTTAAAACATTTTATTGCAATTAATTTTAGTTAGCATTCAAGTTTTATATTCTAGTAGCCATTAGTAAAAGAAAAAAAAGACTTTATGCAAATTAAATTTAAATGATCATCAAAATTAAAAGCGCTGCAGGTTATGTTAGAAGAAATGTTAAATCCGAAATTTATTTAATTATTAATTTGTTATCCTATAATAACTAATTTTAGTAAACAATAGAAGCAGGAACCTAAATTAAAAAGAATATTTGAATTAAAAAGGATTATAACTTGCATTTATTAAAGAAAATTATTTTACAAAATTTTAAAAAATTAAAAGCTACGTCATCGTAGAGATATGCATTCATTATTATTGCAAATTCACGCAACAAAGTCAAGGCTATCGCATGCGTAATTAGATTGCATTTTACATTATAATTATTTTAGATGAAGCATTTTTAAAATTTAAAAAAAACTAAAATAATGACACGTTTGTTATTTGGCGTTATAGAAAAACAAAACTGCATGTACGTCAATTTATAGAAACTACTTTTACTATTAAAATTGCTGAGTTGACCTGTAACTGTTAAAAAGATGTCAAAAGACTGTCTTCCAAACATTTCTATTTAAATAAGAGAAAGGTCAGATTTGAGTTAGTTAAGAAATTGAGTTGATTAGAAAAGTCAGAAAAAATCAGTCTGTTAAAAGTAATAAATTTAAAGTTTTTTAAATTTCATACTAGTATTGATATTGTTATTTTGTGCGGCTTAGCCGTAATGGTATTACAAACTTTCATCATTTTCTAATCTAAAAAAGCAAAGATTAAATTTTAACAAGAAATCGAAGTAGCAGAAGTGGGGGTATTTGTATAGAAAGCTTAACGGGGACTAAGAAAGTTTAAATCCAGTCCAAAGTTGATCAAAGGAGGACAGCTAGTGTCTATATCATTCAAACAGACATCGTTCGTAATTAGTCTATAAACTTCTCTTCAAATATTACTTGAAGTTAAATATTACTTCAAGGTCAGTTTTAGACGTTGAGCTAGTTAGACGACTACCTCAGGGTACACTGTTATTGGGACACAAAAGTTAATTCAAAAATAAGTTTTCTTACTGATGTACATATGATTTCGTATGGTCTGGAATGACGTAAAAATCTAATTTGTCCCAATGTGAGAGTGAAGTACCTTGTAAGTTAGAACTTCCTATCCATAAAGAACACGAAAAGACGAATGTTTTTCTCAGTAACGTATTGCTATATGTATTAAATGTGACAAAAAAATCAAATCTTTAAAACAAAGAAAGGAACAAATAAATATTGCTAAACTATAGCATTAAGAAACTTTGTGCCTACTAATATGGCCAAAAACATAACATACACTATCTACCTGCGTATAATTTAAGACAAATAAGTAAAAAAAAATTAGATCTGCATGGGACTTAGATATAGGTATTATTTACACCTATAGGCAAAGTATAAAATGGTTATTAAAAGAAATTGATTCTAAACGTACTGTGTTCAATCTTCATGTTGCAGGTACAAATTTTATAATTTTATTGTAAAATCCTAAAATAACTTTCTTAACCATATTTTATTAATAATAAATAGTTCCTTTCCGTTTCCGTTTGTCGCGAAGTTGTAATAGATTTTCTGTCGGATTCTTTTTTCTTAAAATTGCGCTACTTCAAGTAATAAGATTCTCAAGTATTTCACTATAAAACTACAGAAGTTTAATAAAAATTCACTTTACTGTTAAACTATCTATTTTTTATTAGATAAATTTGCTTTTGTTTTTCATATTATTGGTAGTGATTGCATAGTTTACATAAATCACCCGCAAAATCTATTATCTTAAATGTCAACTTGAAGTTGGCACTATCTCGTAAGGAGGTAACCTAACCCAAGTAGCACAGCTTATTGTGCCAATATTTTTGTGGTATATTGGCGTTAAGTGTTAAATGTAACGCGTTTTATAGAAGTAAAACGTTGGCAACCAAGACCTGCCAATTGTAAAACTACAAGGTAGGAGATACATCTCCATCTAATACACCAGACCATCATCACCGTGGACTGCGGGCGTGCGGACTGCTTGGCACCCGACATATTGGCGTACACGACAGGAGTTACCCACTATTTTTCCAACTCACCAGCCATAGAGAGATTAAGTTCTCTAAATGGCAGCCACCTACGGTGGCATTTATTCATTGATCCTCCTCCATCTAATAAAGGAAACATATTTAGCTGCACTTATTGGTAATATATTGGCTGCCAATGTTAATCTAATATAAAAGCAGTAGTTTAGAAAGATATCTTAAAGCATCCTGGGGTTTACATTTTGCCAACTTATTGGTAATATA
>VTPC01008620.1:0-29883 GCA_011009095.1 Ignelater luminosus
AAGACAAATCGTATTTGTCATGCAACATACAGTACTCCATTAACCTTCTTAAAATAAGGTATACTCGAAAACGTATCGGGATTTGCTTTGTTTTTGTCAAAGAAACAGAAGACCTTTTGCAGTGCCGGGATTACTTAAAAGTCACTTTTTTATCACTACTCGTACCAAAAACTAAAATCTCACCTCGATACGACAACAAGAGATGTCGGATACTCGTCGACAATCAAGTTCCATCTTGATACCAGTATTCGTTTCTGAAATATAAACAAGAAATGAAAAAACAAACGAGAAGACAATTGGTGTACCCGAATGGCTTGACTTAAGTGCCCATAAAGACTTTTGATCAGTGAACCAAGACCTAGCTATAACATACTACAGTTTCAACCAATTTCATTAAAGGCTAAAATCCATAAAGATTCGTATGATGTGCAATTATGGTGGTCGCAAGTGATTTTGTATGCAGATTCTAAGTCAATCAAGCTTTTACAGTTGGTTGAGATTTGCAGTTCATTTGTTTGTTGTCGAGAGAAACTTGGTCTGTCACTAGGTCACAAACTGCAATGATGTGCTGTCAGCGATTGGCGCCTTTGGACTTGACTTAAATTGAATCTAAATCTTATTGCTTGTACTATGGAATACGAGATATGGTATTAGCTTTGGCTTACCTAGCATTGGCTCAGAATTGACTAATAGGTACGTTTTTCATTTCTGCTTTTAAGCCTATACCCGAGGTAGATTTTGATAGTTCTGTAGTTTATGATAATCAAAAAGGTACGGTCAAAGTAAGTTGATAGAGTAGAGAAATGCGTGAGCTTTGGAGACAGGTTTTACTAAGCTAACTTTACCCAAAGATGAATACGAAGGTAAAACAAGGGTCATCAAATAGCAAAGTATAAAAGCATAGTGTCGCATACGCAAAATGATTCAGTAACGCTACGATAGAGTATAAAATTGGTAAAAGAGAGCGTTGGAAGTAAAAGAATTTGAAAATTGTTTTAAGATGGGGCCTTTTTTTTATTTAGTAATCATAAGCACTAGTTCAATACTTAAGTTTTGCCTGTGTTGTACAAAATGTCTAAACAGGCACATTCTGAAATAATTCGCATAACTTAGCTATTTTATAAAGTTTCCAAGTTGTTTTAAAGAAGACAAAATCTCTTCTGCACGCGTCTTAAAGTAAATACGCATCGCAGTCTTTTTTGTTTTCCCAAAATTTTCTAAGCATTATTTGCTTTAGTAATCGCTTGTTAAATATAAAATTCAAGTATTTAACAATCTGTTCTTTAACTGTTTTTATTTTTTCCAACATTACAATTAATCTTTAAACAGATAAGTTAAACTGTGTTTTGTTAGGAAGGAAATAAAAAATGATAAATTTAAGTGGATGAGATTTTTCAATTTGAATAAAGAATCTCGAAAAAAGTTTGGTTTTCTAGCAACAAAAATAAATAACTATCAGTTTTCAATTCAAAGAATGTAAGTATAAAATTGTTATTCATTTTTTTTGAGTGGATAACAGCTAACAGATGTCCATAAAAAAGCGTGTGGCAGAGAAATTCGGAAAACTTCTCAAACCATGCAACTTAATATAAAGCCGATAAAAATCAAAAATAAAAATGGCTTTGAGCGCTTTCAATTCCCTTTCGCGTTTATTGCTAAGGGAAAGGCATTGTTGGTAAGTATTTTCCTCTAATAACAAATCAATGTCCTGGGGAAACAAAACTGACAAAAGCACTAAGCTCTCCTATCTTTCGATAACTGAAGCACTTTTTGGGACCGACTATAACTGGAAATCCCCTAATTTTTTATCCTTTTTCAGTTTTCCCATGGAAAATCCTTTTCTTACACGTCTAAAAACGTGAGGCGAATATTACTCTTGCGCAAGAACGAAAAATTGGTGGGGGGTTTGATCCTGTGGTTGGTCCTGAATCCACGTTGGAGCGTCGGTAATTCTTGGCGCGAGTATTTCCCAAGTCGGTGACCGTGGCGGATGTTGCAAGTTTCGATTCAAATTTTTGCGTAATTCTCGTAAAGCGATGCAGTTTTGTTTTGTCGCGGTATTGTTTAGAAATTGTGCCAAGATCAACGGATAAGTAAACCAACGGTGATTACGTAAGTACTTTTTAGTTATTTCAAATATTTTGAACTTGATGGTCTGATAATTATAAGAATTATCTAGAATTCTTGATTTATTATTATTATTGACATTTCTCTTTTTTGTTTTGTTGAAGTTACGAAAAAAAACGAAATGAATGTTTATTGACTTGTTGATAATTTGTGTTACATATTTATAATTTATGTTTACATATGTGTAGCTTAATATCTAATATAAGTAATTACATTTTTTATCGGAAAACGTAAACTCACCCTTTTAGGTTATTTATTGATCATATTTGAGGGTCATTACAATATCATGCAATAAAACATATCAGTAAAATGTAATAATATAGAAGAAATATCCTTTAGTAGATTAGCATCGATAATATGGAAATTTTAATCAAAAAGTTAGTTTCAAGAATTCTACGAGACGAATTGAATGGAAAGCGGATTTGTATCTTTTATTACAAAACTTTCATGTCTGCTGTATTGTCTATAAAGTTCTTTAACTAATAGTCATAATTGAATTAAGCATAGCTAAATTTATTTTTGTCTTACTTCCTCGTTCTATTTGTAGAAGATTGTTAAAAAGTTTACGAAGTGATAAGCGTACGAATTTATTTATCTTATGTTAAATTATTAAAGGTTAGGGAATACTTGAAAACTGATAGCTAAGGTAAGTAAAGCATCTATTAATATGTTCTTAATTAGATGCTCTTAAGACTGATAAACGTACATGGGTGTAACCGTATATTACTACCTACTACCCCTACTACCCCATATAACTGTCATTATACGCAGCACGATCGGTTCAGTGGACCTTTCGATGTTACATTTACATGATGTTAATTATACTGCAAAATACAATAACAGTAAATTATGTTACATAATATTATTTGACGTGGTTAAAGTAATACAGCAATATTAATAAAAAGAAATTACTTATGATAATGATAACCAAACTGTGAATAATTCAGATAAACAATTAATAAAAAAAATTAATAAAAATCTTGGTTTGCTAGATTATATTACTTGCAGCTCAACATAAAAAACTTCTCCAGGTGTGTTGGTTTGTTAGATTACTTGCTCAACACAAATGTTTTAAAGAAAAAATTTTCTGAGCGCACGTGTGAGAACAGTCTTTATCTTATTAATTCCTATCTCATTTATTTAAATATTTTCATACTAAAATATTTCTGTTAATAAAAATAATTCTAATAATGTTTATATTAGTGGGCTTTGTATTATTTGTTTAGTTAATAATATTGATAAGACTTAAATACCGGATGTAGAATTTGTCCACGCATCACAGGAAATAGTAGATTTTTAGTTAAATTATTTCCCCGTCCCCCATAATTATTTTATGACAAAAGTGTAATAAGGTTTTGCAGAGAAAAAAGTATTGCACCTTTACATGTTATATTATTTATTTTCATTTCATTCGAAATCAGGAAAAATTAAAATGACTATACTAGTCAATTTCAAACTTATTAAGTGTCGTTTTCACTAATTACCGTTGATAATCTGATTTGGGGATTTACAGATTTTTATTGTTTTTGTAATCTGATGGACGCTGGTTTAAATTCATTTATTTCTTTTCTTCTTTTAGGTACTAACCTACCTAATTTTTGAGGGTCATGGTCTCTAGATAGAATCACCTTTCTTTGCTTGGTGATTTGTTTCGACATTTCTTTCCACCTCATCGGAGATTGTTTACTGTAATAAGAATAACTTTCCCATTATAAGGTCAAAGAATTCAATAGTTAGTTCGCTACAGACTTTCTGTTTGAAGTCTTTGAGGCAGATTTCAGAAGAGTTCAAGTTTCTACCTCGTAGAAAAATAGAGTTTGGAAGATTCTCATTTTCATTGTTTTCTATCGTAATTATGTTTGCAGTTTGATTTCTTTGTATTTTTGTCATGATCTGCATTCATCTTTTTTGATATCAGTCTTGCCTTTGTCTCGATTGTTGATCTTGGATTCAAGATAAGTAAACTTTAGATTATTTGATGTATCTGTAAGTTAGGTACAATCAATGTAAATTTACAATACAGTGATGGTGCAAAAAGTTTCACATCACTTTAAAAATTCAAGAACGTACACTGTTTGGGAACGCTTTGGGCAGACATTTAACCTCATACCATGATTAGTAAATATTCTTCTCCAAGGAATCTTCTAACATATGTATTTCCCGCATGATTGTTGATATTAAAACTTGATTTGTTACTGAATATCACTTTTTGTTGCTGCTTTACGGTCCAGTTTCAATGTTCTTTAGTCTACTGCACCATAACCTAGTTAAGTCAGTGAAATTAAGATTTCTATCGGTCAGGCTTGTTCTTTTTAGGACAGCATCATCTCGAACCAAAGTTTTTCCGTCTCATCATACTTTCTCATAACTCGAATAACTGAATAACTTAACCTTGGTGGTTATATTAAGATTAGGAATATCTTTCTTGTGATAAAGAATAATTACCCATTGCTTTTAATCTGATAATTCTGTTTGTTTCTTTTGGGACACCGCTTTGCAACTTTTACAAAATTAATAATTCGAATCAATTCTAAGGCATTGCAGAGTATATACTTATAATATCACTGTGATCTGTGATAGTAATTAGTTCTAAGTAGACATTAATGACCACTACTTTCGCATTATTTGACCAATAACTAATCTGCTATGGGAAGGTTCTATTTTAATCGTTTTTTATGGAGTTTTGAGAAGATAATGAAAAGAGACATTGCTAATGCAATAACTGCCAGATAAAGATAATTAGAGAAAACGTGCAAAAATGTCAAATAGTACTGTCCATGTAATAGAAAGCGGATTCGTTTTGGTCTTTTACTGAAATTTCTCCATTCCAATCTCCGAATTTTGACTTCAGATTTGGATTCTACACCAAAAACTAAAAACAAAGTCGTACCTTCGTTTTTTGACAACTTTTCGGGAACATAGTGAAAATGGCCGCCAAAAATTGAAAATTTTTTAAAAAATTCGTTTTTACTTGAGAATCGTATTCTACATCACAAAATAAAACAAATGTATACTTTTAGTTTTTTGATATCATCTCGAGAACATGGTCAAAATGGCCGTCAAGATTTGAAAAAAGTAACAAAACAGGAGTTCGTTGTGGTTATGCTTTGCATTCCCAGATGTTTTCAAATGCAGAACATGCTGATAAAGTCTGCTGCGCTGAGGATGTCTAAGTATTTGTGTTAAGGCTTCTTCACTGCTTTTTGTATATTCTCCCATTTTCGGGTTTTTGTGGTAAAAGTTCTTCAATAAAAATTTATGAAGACATGAGATGTTTTGATGCCTTCATGTATTTAAGAATGTCTCAACTTAACCACTCAAAAGTCTTTTTACGAGAAAGACTAATATCCACATATGTTTGGTCTTTGTATAGACTTACAGTATAACCCTTTCCTTTCAAAAAATTTGGTTAAAATTATGTTGAGTTGTAGTTTTTCGGTTTTTCCTATATTTTACCTCTACAAGCAGAAGAGTAATTATAAAGGGTTTTCCAATAAGAGGTGTTATTTTGATATTCAAAGAAAAGTGCCATTTTTTAATATAAATGATCGGATGTTTATTTCATTATAAAGAGGAAGGTATGCCGTTAATAGTGGAAAATAACATCAGGCAAATGACCACCACGACCACGTTTACAGAACAATATCCTTTTCATGAAATTTTCCATAACCAAATCGCAAAGTGGCTGCCCTATGTCCTCGATAGCCTCACGAATTCCATCTTTGAGGTCTTGAATCGACGCTGGGCTGTTGGCGTAGACCTTCTCTTTCACGTGGCCCCAAAGAAAGAAGTCGCAAGGTGTTAAATCACAAGATCTCGGTGGCCAATTGTGATCACCTCTTCGAGAGATAACACGGTCCGGAAACTTTTTCCGTAAAAGATCAATGGTTTCGTTGCTTGTGTGGCACGTAGCGCCGTCTTGTTGAAAGTAAACGTTGTCCAGATCAATACCATCCAATTCCGGCCATAAAAAATCGTTAATCATCTCTCGATAGCGCAATCCAGTCACCGTAACTGTTGCTCCAGCCTCATTTTCGAAAAAGTAAGGTCCAATGACTCCGCCGGACCATAAACCGCACCAAACAGTCACACGTTGAGGATAGAGAGACTTTTCAACAATAACTCTTGGATTTTCTGAGCCCCAGATCCGACAATTTTGCTTGTTGACGAAGCCACCGAGGTGGAAATGGGCCTCATCACTCAAGATGATTTTTCGATGGAATTCTGGATCATTTTCATGCATTTCAACGACCCAATCAGCAAAGACACGACGTTGTTGATGATCGGCCGGCTTGAGTTCTTGTGTTAACTGGACTTTGTAAGCCTTAAGACCCAAGTCTTTATGCAAAATACGGTGTAATGACGTTTGTGGAATGGCTAATTCCAAAGAACGACGAGGAATGGACAAACCTGGGTTTTCTTTAACACTTTCGGCTACAACAGCAATATTCTCGGCTGTTCTTGAGCGACGTGCACGGGTTTTATTCTTCACATCACTAACTTGTCCCAAGAGCTCGAATTTTTTCACCAATTTCTGTATTGCGGTCCGACAAGGTGCTTCACGGTGACCCAAAAATGTTCGAGTTTTACGAACCGTCTCTGCCAAATTTTCACCATTTTTATAGTGAATTTTAATAATTTCAATGCGTTGTTGAAGCGTGTATCGTTCCATATTTATTAATGGCGTAGTTTCTACTTGTCAAATGTCAAAAAATGATAGCTTCAAAAGTGACATCTACCGAAATAGCGGGCTATTCAAAATAACACCTCTTATTGGAAAACCCTTTAGTTAGTACAAGAAGATACCCACGCTGGTTACCCACCTTGGGTTACGGCTACTATTTATTAATAGGTAAGTGTACTGAATCTTATCTTTGCGGTAGCATCTTCTAAAAAATCTTTTTAGATGGTGTAGACTACATCGTTTAGCTATGAGTAAACTTTTTTTTTTGTTATATCAAAGCCCAAGTTTCTTTATTTCTGCTCTTATGGGGCTCACTACAGCTTTCTATTGATTAGCTTATTTTCGAAATTTTTCAAAATATTTTTGCACATTCGTTGGGAAATAGAGTGTAGAGTGTGTCTTTTAGATATATATCAAATATTTTTCAATATTTCCTTTGAATTTGGTTTTTACTTTCTTATCATGCAGTTCTCATGTTTGGTTTTTTTGTACACCAGTACCTTCTTTTTGTTATTATTCCCAGTTGTGTGTTGCTTGGTTTATGGAAGTAGATCGTAAAATATGTGGCATTCTGAAAATACTGCACTTTCTAAATCTTGTAAGTGCTTCCCTTTTTTGGATGATTGATAAGCGGATTTTGTAAAGCTTTGAGAAACTCAAAATTGGTGCAACATTTTTAGACCTGGTTAGAAGATACTGAAATTTGCAAATTAAGTTTCTGCCTGTATTATTTCTGCTAGATCTAATTGTAAAATTGGGGCATTTAAAACTTGTTGTAACAGTGTTTTACATACAATTTGTTAGTATTTTTTTTGAAATAATGTGAAGAGAAGGCATCTAACTATTGCCTTTCACGGGCTTTTTGAAGGGCTCTGAGTAAACAAACAGTAGTGTGCCGTTCGGAATTAACAGTACGTCGATCGCCGAGCGCTACGGTTGCAACGTGTCCGCTAAATCCAAAAAAGGTGGCAACCATCTTCTTATTCCGACTTTTTTCCCGAACAATCTTTTTTGAAGGTGCCTCATTTTGGAACACCCAAACAGCCGACAGTTGCTTTTTCTCGACATCATATGAATATACCCAACTTTCATCGTCTGTTACAATATTGTATACTAGATTAGACAACCCTCAGGAAAAGCGTTTGAGTATGGCTTTGCACCAATTTACACGATCTGCCTTTTGAGCATCTGATAAATTGTGCGGTATCCAACGAGCACAAAGCTTAGGTACATGAGATGATTGTGCAATATAGTATTGATCGCTTTTATACCATTGCCCAGGGTTCCTTGAATCGTTTGAATAGTAACATGACGGTCTTCCTCTATCATACCTGTACAATTTTGATGTTTTCTTCAGTAGCAGCAGTTTTTGGGCAATGCTCATCCTTCAGAAATTCACGACCAAAACGAAATTTGTTGTACCAGCGTTTTACGGTAGCTAATGAACATGACTCAATACCAAACACATTTTTCATCTCATCACAATACTCTTGCCGACTTAATCTACGCTTGAAATTGTAGAAAACTACTGCTCAAAAATGCTCGTTATTGAATTGCATGATTTTTTCAAAAGTAGTTTAATTATGTTTAAATATGTTTTACATTTTGCATTGTACTATTTCTTATTCAACCTTTCACTGTGAAGCGTCTTAGTTCAATAGAATTGAGATATGTCTTTCGACAAATTTGAACTAGCTCCTTATTATCATGAAGTCTATAAATTATAGTATTTTTTCCTCTACTAGAAAGTTTTTCTAGACGAGAGGTTGAAGACTGACGTATTCAGTCATAAAATCTTTTTTGTGCCATGTCATGGTTTTCAAAAGTTGACAGATATTTCTTTTCTGGTACCATTACTAAAAGAATCATGAGAAAGCTACGTTCTCCAATTTTTCTGGCTTTTTCAGGAACATTATGTTTGAAATTTTCATTTTTATCATTTGAAATTATGAAGTTCTTTTGCAAAATCTAATTATTCAAAGACTCACTAATTACATTAGTCAAATAGCTGACTTTCTCAAAAGGTAAATCTGCCATTTTTTTAACCCCCCAGCAAAAGATTTAAGAATCCTTTGAGCACGAGATGTCATTTTTCTAGAATGGAACTAAAGAAGATGGGCAGTCGTTTCAAGAGAAATTAGTTCATTTATGCTTTAAAACAAGCACTTGCGGTGTACTTTAGAAGGATTCTAATCTAATCTTGAGAAGCATATAAAATTATGTAAGCCGTAGAGACTGAATATTCTTTGACAAACAGAAAATCTAAAACTAAAGACCAACTGAAACAATAAAAAAATAAAGTTTAAACTCAAAACTGTTCTCAAAATTACAAAACATGACGAAAACTATTTGAATTTATTAGGAATTAAATTGAAAGTCATAAATAATTAGAATTAAAATAATGATATAAAATAAACGTTACACCTTTTGCATATAAATAATGTACATTAAAATTCATGATAAACGCAGCTATATGGTCCCCAAAATTGAAGTTAGAAATGTTCTTTTCTCAATCATCTAATAGGCCCCTTTCATCTAGAAAATAACCACAAAAAAGTCTTAACGAAAAAGATTGTATCAATTCGTGCCGCTAAACGTTTAGAACGTTTGAGAAATAAAATACACTAGAAGACGATCTCTTCACGATATCATCATATCAAGCAGGGATTATAGTACGGCTGTACAAAACTTGCATGTTATGATATTATCATAGATAATAACAGCAAATCTTACTAAACGAAGATGTTAAGTTAACCATAAATGAAAGTCCATTATCAATCCGACATGGTATGACCGAATGAAAACAAAAAAGGCCGTTTCTCAGAGGTGCCGTAGTACCAAAAGGCAGTAAGAGCAATTTAGCTTTTGAACTTAATATCGAAAGATCCTAGCCTAATTTAGTCCAAAATTCGGGAAGTCGTTTACTTTTAAATGATACCTGATAGTCGCTGTCCAAAGCCATGTCTATAACAACCTCATATTCTGCCGCAGTGAGGGCTGCTGGTCTTGACGTCACCGGAAAGGGATCTATAACCCACTCCGAATTCTTTCTAATCGATTCCATAGTGTCCCTTGAAAAGTATGAATTTACATTTTGAAGCAGACTGTTAAGATGTTCTTTTATTATTGTTTCCAATGATTCATTCATTGTTATGTTAGTTTCTTTTAAAAAACTTGAAGTCAATGGGAAACATGTCAGATCCTTTTGCTCGACGCTTTCCATGTAGAACGCTATCTTTTTCTTCATCGCAGCAATTTTGTCATTAGCATCGAATATTGTTGCATAACCATTCCAGACCATGCAAATAATCGGCTAGCAAACTCTTCAAAAGTGAAGAAACATATCGTCACACAGTATTTTGAGCAGCCTACACTGTAAAGGTAAAGTTGATAATTTTGACGGCGTTGTCTAGTACCTGCTTCAATAACGCTGGCATCCTTTTCGTGGCGAGGGAGTGCCGGTGTAATACACAATGACTACTTGTGCAGCTTTTTGAAACTTTCTTGATTCTTGTAATAGCGCCAGCAACATGACCTACCATGGCATCTGTGCATACGTCAATGCAATTGTACCACGGTTTTCAACGAACAAGGCATCGAGCAGGAAAAAACATTCAGTGCTGTTTGTAGAGGATGGAAGTGGCTTGCAGAACAGTATATCAGCTAATCCGACAACGTCCGTGGATTCGTCAAGTTGTAGCGATACAGGAAATTACGGTATTTTAACGTCGTTTGATAAATCCTAAATTCGACTTCGCACATAACTGCCGTGGACGAGCCCTTTAGAATCACTCGCGGAGCCCTTGGGGCTCCGCGGAACACAATTTTGGAACCGCTGTTTTAAAGCAAGTCAGAGGACTCCATTTATTATACAAGGTGCTGACTACGGCATTTGTCACATATACAAATATTCTTAGGTCTTTTTAACTTTCTTGTTTCAATGGAAATAAAAATTTGCAAGCCATTCCACAATTTTATTTCCAGAAAATGTAAAGGTAAAAAAATACAAGAAAATGGATGATCACAAGGTTCTAAATAATACAAGTTTGCTAATGCAATCTTAGAATAAATTGAAAAATGGAAATAAGCAAACTTTGGTGTCTGTGAGAAAAAAAAACAGTAATCTATGAAACACATGTTAATCGATGTTGTTGTAAAGGACCATATGCATTGTTGCCGTATTTATTTTTAATAAAAATGGCTATATCTTTAAAATGAACGAAGATCTCAATATCAGACGACTCGTTTTCAACCCTGCATAGCAGTCGCTAAAGCAAAATCAGTTTACAGAATCAGTTTAGGCATCAGATCCTGATATATCTTTTTAGAATGCTCAACTGAAAGGTAGTACTTAAAAAGAAAATTGTTATACTTGAGCTTTAAAGCTTTTTGTACCGCACGATCAACAAAAAAGTTCATAAGGGTTGCTCATGAAAAAATCTGGACAACCTTAAATTGAAAACTAAGTGGTTTATTGCAACCTTTACACACAAATATATTGTTTTAAGTTGAAATGAGATAATCTGCTCCCTTGTATGCTGCTATGCTTTCGTCTTTCGTCTTAATACGTTCCATCAATCTAAACGCTGCATAGTTTTGACTTAATTTGGGCTTCAAATTCTGCACTTGTTTTTGCTTCACACCCATTCTCGTAGACTTTTTGTTTTAGCTGGTACCAGAAACGCTCGATAGGTCTTAATTGGGGGACATTTGTTACGCTTTCAGTCTTCGGAATATATCGTAATACATACTCATATTCAAATATAGCTATTGTGTCCTTGGAGTAATGAGAACTTGCCATGTGAATGGCATTTCTTTAAAAAGGGTATCAGCCGTTTCTGTATACACTTTTTAAGGTATACCTCTTGGTTGATACAGAGTCGGGAAGGGGCGATATACACTTGGGATCTACCTTTTCTACTGACTGCTAGCCATACAAGAAGTTTTGATAGAAACTTGGTATAGTCCTTGAATTTGACTTCTGAATCGATCTCTTTACGTTTTTTATCATCGAGAACAACATCTGTATTATTGGTGAGCTTTAGAACACCTTCACGTAGTTTTCGCAGAAGATTCCTTTGGGCCATCAATTGCCTTTGTGTATATTTGAGGGCAGATTTTTGTTTTCGTATGACCACTTTTCCTTCTTTTATAATTCTATGCACGTGTCCACGAGATTCTAAATTTCCTATCCAATATACTCAATGTTTGGCCGACTTTCCCAACCGCTTCTTCTTCCAGCAACTTTCTTTTCTTTTCAGGCATCTTGCTTCTCTTTCTATCACTGGCAGGTTTTAAATCCAATAAATCCAGTAATGACAGAATGTTTATAAAATTGTTGACTACAGTAACCTAAGAACATCACGTGACATGTGAAACACGCGTAATGCTCATCGCTTTTAAAAAAGCTAAATTAGATTCTTAGGATACACGCCTACAAATCAATCCTTGTTACCCTTACTGATGCATAGGTAAGATGCATGTTTTTCTCTAGATACCTCTATATCTGTTCTATTTGTGGTGTTCTAATACCATCATGTAGGTCAAAAGTCTAGTTGTTTTTTGCTGCAGATGATAATCACATTTTCAACTTTGAGAAGGGGCAAAAACCACTGTGTGGTGGATTTGTATATGAGGATTTCAAATGTGACATTTCACACTGCAGCGTTTGCTGTAGTTATTAGGGCAATGGTGTAACAAAATGGAACTTATAGTTTGGCATAGAACAATCTGATTATTTTTCTAATACCAGAATACTGACCAGCAACAATAAGATATAATCTACAACGTAAGAGTCGTGTGGTTTGCAATTTCTGGATTGTGTATTTATAAAGAATTTTCATATTATGGGACACGCTGTTTATCGGGCAAATTTGCATGACAGCTCTAATCTCATTTTTCTTTATTTTCGCAAAGTTGTAGCTCAACGAATGAATAATAAAAATCTTATCTTTTCTCCACCAGCTTTTCTTTGCTAAATTTATCATTTTAGTTACCTTATTATTACTCCACATTACTTTCTGAAGCTGCGTAGTATTAATTCCATACTGTCTCATTGACCTATTACTCTTTCTGAATGTTAAAAAGCACATTAGATGATGCCTACCTAATCTTGTAAAAACTTCTTTCATTCAGGTACTGCCGTACTAGCAATAACTTATTATTCACCCCTAGTATATCTTGTTAATGTTGAAGGTATACCTTCTGTCTGTGGTGTTTTATTACTTTTTTGTGCCGAGAACTTTTTTTTATAAGTTCTAAAGTTATTTCTTCTAGTTTTTGTCTATTACTGTAATAGATTGTTGGTTATTTTTTGTTCGAGTTTTAAGTTTACACGTATTTTATTTTTTTGTTCCCCTCTAACCGTATTGAAATGCTTTTAGGTGGTTTCTTCTCATTCTTTTTCCCAAGTTTCCAGACAAGGTTACAAAAAAATCTGAACGGCTTAAAAGTAACGTTGTGCCTAATACATAGTAACAGAAATTGTATGGAATGTGTGATGGATGTAGAAAGGAGTAAGAATGGATTGAATGTAATCTATAAAAAAGAAGTATAGTAGCTTTTATATGATTACGTGAATGCCAGTACTAAAATTTCCACTTTGATAAAGTCTTATACCAAATACTGACATTTTGGGTTCGTAACCTAATGCATTTATGTAATAATAAATCATATTATTAGAGTAATCTATTACCTATTATTATCTATCACGTTCTAAAAAGGATTTTTATTATTATCAAATGTAAAATGTCAAGGTTTAATTGAAATTAATTGATATTTTAGTAGATTCAGTTAAAAATCAAAGCTTAATTTATCATTTAGTCGAGTTGCAAAATCTCTCCCGTTGTCTGTCATTTTTAAGTACTTTGAATGTGAATGAAAATGGGCCGGTTTCTAAATCCTTGATTTTCCTTTTGAAAATTCTATTCGTTCGATTTTATTCAATGTACAACTTTCATTGCGTATACTACGAAACATCATGTGAGATAAATTAACCTTTCCTGATTTTCATAGCTAAAAGCTCTTCATCAACAACTTAATGCTTCTGTCAATATTTTAAGCGCTTTCATTGGTTTGAGAGCGAAATTAAATTTTATCGTTGCTAATTTAAGCATTCCAGTGGCCTCGTCTTACTCAAAAGAGGAATGTAAGTCAATATTTCGCAGACAGTGAAATTGAAAGCGGGACTGAAAAATTGGAACATCAGTTTGCACCCCCAATGAAATAGGAAGAAAAGTAGGAACACGGGCTGGAAACACCGAGAGCAATATTTGCATTATCAAAAGTTCGATCTTCGAATACTAAAAGCGTTTGAATTTGTTTTACTAATATTTTTCTGTCAGATGTTGATAGCACAGTTTTCGTTTTAATTTGTAAGGGATACCGATTTTATCTGGAAATCGTGATGTGATTGTTGCGAAATCGGAAATTAAATTTTGAAAACAAAATTGAAATTCATTTCTGGTTTTTTCTTAATTTTAGGTATGTCCAGTTTTTCCTTTTAGTAAATATACGATAAATGTCGATGGTTATGTTTGCATTTTAAAGATATGAAGCGTAGATTTTATTACTACAAACATTCCATTTTTATTTTTCTTTATACTTATCATATTTTAGTATCAATCTTGATACCTTAAGAAATAATGAGTGACATGAAAGATATAATACGCAGTAATAATAAACAGTGGGGAATCTTCTATTTGAAGAATCTAAAACGTTGAGACTTATACCCTTTGGAAGTCCTTCTTAATACACATGTGGCTGCAGATATTTAGAAACACTCTGTACAAATATAGATCAATTAGACAAGACGGCAAACCCTTAGTACTTCTTCAACTTGTCTGTCTATCTATTTATGAAGCAAAGGAAAATCAAGTGAAACTAATACAGCTACCTTCGATGCATCTAGCTGGTGCTACTGTGCTGCTAACAGACCTTTGAAAATATCTTGCCACCAACATATCCTACAACCAAGACATTTTAACTACCAACAACGTGGACCATTTCTTCTTGCCTCCATCAAATTTACTAAACCTTCTCTTCAGCATTTCTTAATGAATGTTAGGTCTTTTTGTACCCTACGATGTGTTCGTTAATTGTTCAATTCTTGGACAATAACCGATCAAGAGTCTTAAGCAAGTTACCAAATTGACATAACAAGGAAAGGAATATCGCTTAGAAATCTTTGCTGAAAGACATCGCCAACACAATCATGGGCGAGTCTGTGCGTAAGAGACATTTTTGTTGCTATCAAGTATGACATCTTTCCATCTATCATGTTAATATGAAAGCAGTAATAATGAGAATATTTGCCCAGAAATGGAAGAATTTAGTCCACAAGAAAGACAGGAATTTCATATCTTTAAGTCTGATCTACGCCAGTTTTTCAGTTCTGCTAAGAAATACCGGTGATTACTATCAATGCGTTTTTTTCGACTTGACTGGAGTGGTTCAAAGAGCCAAACTATTAATTTCTGTCTGAGCAGTGTTATTGAGTTTCCCTTTAAAAAAAGATTTCTGTTTCAAATGAAAGGAACTTTTCTATACATAACTGAAAGAATTACAGTCTTAACTAAGTCTTAACGCCAGATCTTGAGATTGGAAATTTCATCGTCTCTATGTTAAGTTTGTCACCGATTATGACGAAACAGTATGCATTTACTGGTGTTCCTCAGCAACATTAACAGTATACTTACTGTTATCGACTGTCCATATATACTTTTGTCTCCTTAAATATTTTTGAACGTGTTTTGAAAATTAGCAAATTGATGAAAAAATTAAAGTCGTGAAAAATCAGACATTGGATTGTGGTGGCAGAACTGAAGCAAAAATGTCGCCCTACAACATTACTTGTTGCGGGAGAAACTACTCAGTTAAGAGTCGTCTGTAAACTAAAATGTTATTAACTGCAGCTGTTTTTTATGGTTACACAATTTAATGATTATCTTTTGAAATGATAAGGCTTTAAAATTAATGCTTCAAGAAAACTTAACGGGGTCTCATTGCAATAGTCTAACGGACTACTCTTTTCATTGGAATAAAAAAAAAACTTCTATTATTAGTATTAGTAGCTAGCTACCTTTCATAAATTTTAGGTATATCGGAGTTTTTAGAGATTGTATACCACAGTTGTTTTGGTTCATCTCATTGGTCTATAGAAGACAACGGGAAAAAAAGCAAACAGTTGATGCTATAAGCATGTCCGTATCATTCTTTACTTGATGTATAGTTATAATAGAGTTTACAAGTCTATTAGCTGAGTCGAAGTTAGCAGAGATGTCACTGAAGTGATTTGAAGCAGATTGTAAATACTGCCCAATTACATCTCTTTCCAGGGAAATCAGTGAGCAGAGACAAAAGTACAACAAAACAAGAATAGTCTAAAAACGGATTCAAAGGTATCTGAGGTAGCAGAGATAGCGGATGGTTACTGTACTTGACCATAAAGCAGTAATATACGTAGGTGAGACTGAAAGTTTTTAGAAAAACGTAAATAAAATAATAAAATTGTGATAAATATTGTTTTATTGTTTCTCGAAATATTCTTCATTACACTGTACATATTTATTCATACGATCAAACCGTTCACTAAAGCAGGAGATCCACGCGTCTTGAGGTAAGTTGAAAACAAGGTTCTCACAAGCATTCACTGCCGCTTCTTGTATTGAAAACTGCACACTACGCATTTTATTTTTTATTTTCGGGAATAAATAAAAATTGCATGGTGCCAAGTCGGGACTATTTATAAGGAGGATGGTCCATTAATTTTATGTTATTCGCCTTCAAATACTCTGTTGTTTCATGAGCTGTATGCGACGAAGCATTATCTTGATGTGGGATAATGTTACCTCTTGGACGTTTTTCGCGGACTCTTTCCAAAATTTTGGGCAAACAAACTGTTGTATGCTACTTTGCAGTAATCGTTTTACTATTTTCCAGCACAATTGTTCTTAACTATATAACCAGACTTTGCAAAGAAAGCAGCAAGCATCTTCCTACCAACACTGCGTAATTTCCTAACTTTTGTGGGGTTAGGTTCATTTTCAAATACCCATTGAGTCGATTGACGTTTACATTCGGACTCATACATTTATATTCAACTTTCATCACCTGTTACAGTATCGTATACATGGTTTGAATTCCCAATGTGAAATTTGTTTAAGGTTTTTTTGCACCACTTTACTCGAGCCTCTTTCTGCAAATTTGTTAAGTTGTGTGGTACCCAACGACAGCAAACCTTCCTGGTACTGATTATGCAAGATATGTGCAATGTCTGTTTTTTTCCACCATGATTCTTAGAGCAGCTATGTTTTTGTCAGTAATGGCTGTCGATGGCCGATCTTCTCGAAATGTATCGCTGAGAAAACTGCGTCCACGCTTGAATTCATTAACCAGTTGTAAACAGTTGATGGAGCTTCACTTCCAAATGCATTTGAAAGTCGTTCGAAGCATTGCTGCTGTGTGAGCGACGATTTAAAATCGTACAAAAACATTGCTCGAATATGTTCTCTGGTAAAATTCGTATTTTTAGAAACACAGTAAAAACGTATAAAATGGAACCACAAATGCATTTAACAACTGCATTTAACAAGTGAAATGTCATGAGTAAAGCCCAGATTACCGTGCAGAAAAAAATTCCAGAATGGCAATAAAACCTGAAATCGTGCAAAATCGTAAAAGCTTTAGATTGTGCAAAATAAAATGCAAATAATAAAAATGAGTTAACAAGATATTGGTTCCACTCTCTTAAAAATATGGAAATAATAGTTTTCATCTTAAAACTTACTTATCTAGACGTTAGTCTTTTTCTTTTCTTGCAGAAAATGCGCAGAAAGCCTGAACACATACCGAAGTCAGCTGATCGTCGTCTGCACATGCTTGTTTCCCTATTATGTTTACGAGTCGCATTAAAGGTCACTGAAAACAGCTGTAAATAGATTGATACTGCGCACGCTCACATCAGAAATTTTGTAAAGAGATATGCATAATAAGTTGCGTACAACTCGCTACACAACAACGTACCAAAAATTTCTAAAAAAATTTTTGAAAAAATTCTTGTATAAAATTTCCAAAACATTTAGCGTAGTTCCAAACAGAGAAACAATTTCCAAGCATTAACTTACTCAAATTGCAGTGCTCATCAACTTATCATTTTCTCTCGCTGCCTTTAGCCTTATCACAGGGTACAAAGTAAATTGTCTTCCCATCAGATTATAGTTTCGAAAGTTTTTCAATCCATCCTCTTATCTTAGAACTTAAACTGATTGCCGTTTTAGGCATTTTAAAACATAGCACGAAAACATGTGGTTTTTTCCGGAGGTAGACAACTGAAAACTAAACAAAACATCCCTTCCAGAAGAAAAAAGAGAGAAGGGTAAATGGAGTAATCCAAATTTCTTGAAAGTAAGTATAAACCTGCCTCATTTGCTCTGGTTTATTTAAACCATTCTAGGAGCGAGAAAGACGGTTTACTTTAGCACGTAGTAGGATTTTTGTCATATTAAAAGTAATTTATAGAAAACATTTTTGGAAAAGTGCGTTAATTTTCGAAAAACAGCTAAATGTGCAATTTTGTGCATTAAAACCATAGAATGTGCAATTTTATGTAGTAATCCCCAAAACGTGCAATTTTGTGCAGAATAAAATGTATGTTAAAATGATCTACACAACTACACATTCCAATTCGGATAAATAACTTATGGCTGACCATTTATGAATTTGCAAAAAAAAGGTAGAATTGCACGTAAATCCGGGCTTTAGTCATAACCCACTTAATGATGATGTGATGTCAGCGTTATTTTTCCCGCCGAAGGCGGGAGGCCGTTACAAGTTTCCTTCTGAAGCTTCTTCAGCCATGCAGATGTGGTTCATTGGAGCGAGGCAAAATACGTACATTGTTACCGTTCATTGGCACCTTACCAGACGTTGGAAGAATGTAGAATAAGGTGGCGCGTGGAAGACCGTTGGCAGCATGGATGTTGTTTAGCCGGCGGTGTCCGAGTTCTCCTGTCAGATGTAATAGTTTAGCGCGGCGGCAATTGGCATTTGTACCTGAAGCAAAACTGGCGATGGGTGGTCCCTGATAGGCGAGGCTTGAAGGGAAGTTTCGTTGTTGGGAATTTCTGGTGTTGGGAAAGAGCGTCGGTTGTTGCCGGAGGTTGCGGCGGTTGCGTGGCGCATCGATGTTATATAAAAATCTTCGGTTATTGGAATGGCGCTTGGATGGTGTAATGCGAAGAAATGGTTGTTGGGGGTCATTGATTCCGTTGTACATTACTGTAGAGTTGTTGGTGCCTATCTTCTGCCAAGCTGATGAGGCCGTTGAGGTGATTGTTGTTGAAGGCCGTGCTGGGCTCCGCGACAGCGGCAATGGATATGGTTAGATATGCCTTGGCTGTCGCGGGCGATGTGGGTTCTGGTGGTGATGGTAGCGGTTGTAGAAGTGAATGGTTTATACCAAAATAATCTGACTGACTAGAGCTAACTTGTTATAGATTGTTAATGTCAGAAACTTAAATTAGGGTATTATTACATAACCTTAGGGTTTTGACTATATTTTTTAGTGTTGTCAGTTAGAACTCCAATGTTCTAAGCAGGTACCCAGCGGTTTGGAAAACCTGGTAATTTTGGAAAAGTTTGACAATTCTTTTATTTAGTAAAGAGGTTAGGAAAAAATCATGGAGTTTGTCCAAAAACAAAAAGTTAGGAAAATTTACCAGTAAAGAGAATAAACTCAAAATTGTCAAAAAAAACTCCTACGCATAGTTTCTGTTCCAATTTTCTTTTTTTCTCTTTATTCTTCTTTTTGATCAGTTTCTTATCTATGTATTTTTGTTTCCTTTATTTTCTTTTACTTCTTTTCCAGGATCTGTTTATGTTTTTTTAGCTAATTCGTCAGTTTATGTAAGTTTTTACTTTTCATATTTGTTCCATCTTTCTCTTGTTCAATCTCGTCCCCTTCTCCTTCAATTCTTCACCTTCTGTGTTATGTCCGTTTGGTCTTAGCTCGATGTTTTTTTTCTTTCTTCTGCTATTGTGTTTTGTGTTTTGGTTTCAGTTCATTTTTCTCGTTTCATTCCAATCTTTTTTGCTTTCTTCTCTCATCTTTTTTTGTTTTAATAAGTTTTTAAATCTGCTTTCTTTTGACCTTGTTCTTTCTCGCTGTTTATGCTCGATTTGGTTTGTGGTTCTCTTTATTTAGCCATTTTCTATTTGTTATTTATAATACTAGATTTAAATTGCAATATCGGTGTAATTCTTTTTTCCCGTGTCAGTCTTGTATTGTTCATCTCTGAATACAGGCCTTTCTCAGCACCTTTCAATTCTCTCGATCCCGAGGTTTTTCTATTCAGTCCTATATATTTTATAACATCTTCTTCTTGCTATTTTATGTTAGATCTTATAATAATTTTAGTTTAATCTTACATTCAGCATTCGTCTTCCTAGCCTTGATCTATTAATCTACCCATACTGGTTTATACCAAAACATGCTCAATTCATGAAGGCCATTAAATACAGCTTTTTAGGTACATACTGTGGTAATATTGGATTTCTCTGCGTGTGGTTTGGTTTCTCTGCAAAATTTACGTTGCCCACATCGGGAACATCATTTTAGACAACATCTGGAAGATAAAGCCGTTAATCATGTAGAGCACAAAAGTCATGCTGAAAAAGAATTATAATCGTCAATTGCTGTGTTTAGTCTCATCATAAGAAATATCGTCTTTCGTGTCGTCGTAGAATGTTTACAACTATAGGGACATAGGATCAAGTAATCTGCGTTACTACGTAATGTGTTTGAATTTGCGACGGTACACATGTTGGGCGTATAATTGAACCCGTGACATTTTCTCTATTTAGCTTCTACCATTTTAACTTTTACAGATTGTCCTCTACCTTTTCTTGCAATTAGCGACTGTTTATTTGTCTTACAGGACATTAAAGTTTTCTTAAAAATATTCTGCTTTTCTTACTGTTACAAAAGTCTTCTTTCCATGTTTTTCGAGCGTTTCCTGCTTGAAATATCGGTTTTGCTTAAGTCTCAATTAAAATCTTGAAGAAAAACGAATTAACTTTTTAAAACTTTACCAAAAGTAGCGGTCCATTTACAAAATAAACACAACGAAAAATAATTTCTTTGGGATTATTTAACTTCAATCTTTCCAAGAATGAATCCCCTCTGTGTATACAGAATGTGAGACCGTATCAATTTTGAATAAAACAGACATTTTTATGGTATTAGGTAGTTTAAATATTCCTGACATTTTAAAAAGCGATAAGAACTTGACTGAAAAGTTATTGATTAAGGCGAAGTTAACATAAAAATGTCATCGCTGCGCAGTTTATTAAATGAAAGTTGCTTTTATAAAATGTCTATTAAGTTGTAGTTGTGACAATAAACGCAAGATTTATTAATTGTTTTTTTTTGAAAATAGTTTTTTAATGCGAAAAGGTTGGATTTATTCTGAAACTCTCAAATTACATTTTATATCTCACAATCAGTTCAGCGAAATTCGTTTCCTTGATCACTGTTTTATTGGGCTTTTTCTTACTAATAAATTTGGGCGATTAAGAGTTTTTTCTGCTTGTACGTCTTAAGACCTTACGTGATAGACATTCGTTTTTCCAATAAAAAAAGTCACGATCTGTCAAATGTGGGTAACATGGAGTTCGCGGGTAGCACCGAAACGTGAAAAGACGTTGCGTGTCGAATGACTGGTGGTAACATCTTGCCGAAACTAACTTTAATCCTAGAAATAGCTCCGCCAAGTTGCAATCCATGAACAAACGAAAACAGTCAGTCAATTTAAGCTTCTGATGCCTGTAAAAAGAGTCGAGATTTTTTAACCTTTTTCTGTTTTGTTTGCCTTTCGATACGCTTTTTAATGAACGATCATGACCTAGAAACGTTAGTAAGGTAATTCCGGAAATTTTCTGCATCAACGCTTTAATTTAATGATGTAAAAATGTTTAATAATTTAAAGTGTCAAAGGATTTAGAGGTACGGGAATGCTGTTAGGCGCTGTCATTTGCAGCTTTCATGTGTATTAAGTTTGCTCATATTTGTAGTAGAGATTGCCTTGAAATTGCAGAGAGAACAGTGTAACAAGCGTTTGCTAAATATTTGATCAAGCAAAGCTCGATGGACTTAGGTAAATCTATCGAGAATGTAGTAAGCTTATGGACTATAATACAAGTGTAGAATTTAGTATCTTTCCGTTAACAACAATTATATCCAATAATTTAATGTACAATAAAAAAAGTGTTTGAGCTTATGAAGTTTATTAGAACTTTGAGCGTGGTTGCGTTTACGTTGTTTTGCTTCTTGCGGTTTGAATATATTACGGAGTAGTCTCTTGGACAAACCCCAAGAGAGCTTATAATTATTAATAGCGCGACATACTGCTAGAAACAACTTTGGTCTTGTTAATTTTCATGTACGAGAGGTACTTTCCTTTAACCGCAACCCCTCCATAAACTTAAACTTTCCGAACATGATTTATTTTCCGAGAGGCGAGGTATGGCATAGCGATTACAAAGAGGAACTAGTATACTTAAAATTACTTTTAAACTATTTTTTAGTAGTGGAAGACTACAATTTTAAAATGGCGAAAAATGAAAACTTTAGATTAATACGCTACCATTCACTGTAAGTTGGATTAATTATTATGAGGGTTACATAACAGATTCGGCTTCTTGTTCCTAACTAATTAAACTTGAGATACTCTCTTTGAAGTTGACATTTGTATGGGATTTCAAATTTGTCGTCCTCCACTTTAATATGATATTACATGGACAGATCTCTTGGAATGGAAATAAAATAATAAAGTTAATTAGAGTTTGATAAAGTAAATAAAATAAATTGGTCAAATATATACATTAAAATTTCAGCATTAAAAGTGTGCTAGTAATGAATTCTTAGTACATCCATTTATCCAATAAGTTCTTGGGGTATTAAAGAAAGTTGACTTTTTACTTCATACGGTACCTGTATGCAAAGTACGTCGGTCATAGACGGTGCACTAGCAAGCATCTTTCCATGAATCAAACAAATTATTACAACAACAAGAAAGACTTTATACCCTATGAAACAGGCGACGCGACATCTGTGGTAGATAGAGCACTCTAGTAGGGCAATACAGTACAAAGACCTACAAGAGCTCAGTGACATTTGTTAACAAAAAAAGATCCCAAACACTATCCCTATTTGGAAAGCCCAATAAAGACTAGACTTGTCCGAGACTGGACTTAAAAACTTTTGCATGAAAACTGAAATGATTCCAAAATGCATAAGAAGAAAGAAAGTTTTGAAGAATAGTAACACCAGCAAATTAGGTTTGCTCAATATTGTAAACGGTGAGGAAACTATTGAGTTTCTGCTCAAAAGACATTTTCTAGATAACACAATTCTCCCAGATTTTAATTCAATCCAATTTCTAAAAAATCACTACATTAATCGTCTACTAGGGAATATCACTTCAAGACAAACGAGATAATTAAACTCATAAAAGCTGTATGCGCTGTCAACAGTCTTGAACCGTATAAGTCGCTGTTTGCTATACAGAGACACTAAGCGTAGGATACCTGTCTGACGTGTAAAGAGAAACAAAAGTAATTTTGATACCCAAAAGAAAATGTAACTTATACGTCAAATAAAATACAATTCTTTGATCCAATCAACCTGACATTTTTCATTTTAGAAACAATGAACAAATTGATCGATACTCACAGGGACATTTTAGTGATGACCAAATTTCTGCATAGCAGTAACTAATTTACTTAGCAAAATGATAAACCCTTCTAAATATCAAACCAAGAGCTAGTCAGCAGAATAAAGAATTAAACTTTTAAGTACAAAAGAATTTTGACAACACCTCACATGATGCACGATGTGTACTCCACAATCACTTAGTGTATCGAAAACGTCCTCAGAAACCGAGTGTCTTTTTTATTCCTCAAGAGAACTGCAATAGTAGTACTTCTTCTGTGGCTGCATACAACCGGTAGCACAAACTCTGATTTGATGCAAGAGCTTTACAAAGCAATTGACTCAATAAAAAAAATTTGAGGCTGAAAGACTTTAGAATAAAGCGATGAATCTTAAAAAGGGTCAGACCTTACATTCAGAAGACAAATAATAAAGCGATGACTTTAAGATACTAAAATCTGGGATTAAAATCAACTACATTAAGAAAGCACCATTTCTACGTTTCGTGGTAAAGTCTGAAGCGTCTGCTACTGTTTATATAATTAAAACCAACTACGTGCAATTAAAATCTCAACGGTTGACTCTTGAAAAAGAGAGAGAGAGACAGTGTCAATTAAATCAAAATTTATATCAAAAAGGCCAGGAAATGCTTTCGTACAGAGAGAAAGCTGTTCCAGATAGATCTTATGGTGAATACTATGTTGGATTGAAATATGACTGTGGAACGTTGCAAAAAATGGTTTTTTAAAGAACTGATCGCTCTTTGAATAAGTGCAGGGGCATCAAGGCATAGAACAAAATGTTAGAACCGACTTACTTGCAAAGTGATGAGTGGAAACCCACTGAATGGTTCCGTATCTTTCACTGAACGGTTAAAAGAATCTTTAAGTTCGGGCTAAGACAGTCTCGACTATCTATTCAAAAACTGTCCAGGAAAATAATAATCCAACTATCGTATAAAAGCCATAGATTTTTTCAAGTTCTGTTCTCGGAATCAGAAGACATGCTTACAATTCTGTTAACATGGTACTCTACTCTGTTCTAATTCAAAACTATCACAATTGTGAACAAATAGATCTAGGTGTACAATAAGTCATTTATTCCTGAAGTACCACAAGTCTGTATGGGAAACTATCATAAGTAGTCAAAACCAGAAACTCAGAGCTTTCTAAGAGTACTTCTTATTACTATATGAATTTAGGTAGAATAAAATAACTTTCTGGCTTCTTAGTTTAGTTAGGTAGGGTATGATTGAATTTTGTGGGGATTGGGTTAAACAACTTTTTTGCTTATCTAGATTTCTTGTAGTACTCTAATCTCTAACTCCATAAATATGTTGGGCGCTAAAAGAGGCCTAATTCCCGTATGTTCAATCTCATAGCTCGAAGTCGAAGACGGGGGGGGGTCAAAGATAGCAAATGACCCAAAAAGTTAGGTTCTTACCTAAACCTAAAACTTAAATTTCGACTGAAGAAAAATACCTAGAGGACGCCAGATGCTGAATATAGGGTTCCTCAAAATACCACCCTGTATCTAAAAAAGAACTTAAAAATCGTGTCCAGAGATCAAATTGTATTTTCTTTACTTACCAAGAAACCTTTAATTCTAACAAAGAGAATACCACTTCTCCAGTGGAGACTGGTGACGAGATGATATTTCCACCAACCAGGGAATATGACAAAGATAGTGGAGCCTCGGTCGAACACAACTAAGCAATACAGGTAATTTCCATCAGGAAATACACCACGATAATCAGAAGAACATTCTAGATCCACGCTGCTAAACAATACGATCCCACTTACTGGACAGCAAACTAATTTGTGAAATTCCTTTACTTAAGGATTATTTTTTTATTACTCGTGGATTATTCCAGATCCAACAAACATGTCGTAGTCAAGGCTCACGAAGAGTATAAAAAAAGCTTACGGGAAGCACCCAAAACATCTTACGGAAAGCACTAAATACGCTTACAGAAAGCACTAAAATTAACCCACGGCAAGACTTCATTTTCAACACCGGGACCACAAGAAGACGGTATGAGCCCGCATGGACACGTACGTCCGCGGGGACAACAGCCCTTAGCGGTGTTCTAGTTCAGTATCTCCCAGAAACACACCAGATTTAATTCAACATAATAAAATAAAACTGTATTATAGATGCTAACATGAGCAAACATAGAGACCGTGAAAAATTTTAGGACGCTCGTGGTTGAATATAAACCGGGCTTTCTTCGAGACATAAAATGCTGAAATACCAAGAGAATCTTCTGCAAACTGATATCTACAGAAAATGTTTAGACTTCTGTGAGACGATTTTAAATTCAAATAAAGCACGTACAGACTAATAATTTCTGCGATAAGGTTTTGAAGAACCTTGGACCAAATATCTGTTAACAGTATAGTCAACTTATTGAATATTAAAATGCAAAATGAAACAACACATTCATATTAACCAAACGCATTTAAAGCGAAACTCAAAGCAGAACTCAGATGAGTACGCAAAATTTTCATTACAAATTATAGCTTAGGAAACCGAACTAAATACCATTTATCATTAATACTCTTTAACCATCAACGTGCTTGTAATAAGGAAGAATACATCTTTGAAATAGGCTGAATGGATAAATCAATCACAGATCTTAATCATGGCGTACCTAACAATCGGCAATCAATATGAACGAGTTACAATAATCTCATCGAATCGCAAGTGATGTGCTTATAGGTAAAGAATAAATTAACAAAGAGAAAGATTGTAAATTATAAATGAGTTGGTCATTGAATAGTGCCAAGGTTTTGCTCTTTAAATGATATATTACTCAAGTAGTAAAAAGATCGGTTAATAGTGCTGAACGGGAAGTTCGAATAACAGTTTACTGTACTTCACCAAGTGCTTTATTAGCCTCTTGGCTTGTTTATAAACTGGAATACTACCTCAGTAGGATATCTTTTGCTCCTTGTCCCATTTACGAACCTCATCAACTAGATGGTTTTTAGAAATGTTACAATACGATTCCCTCCCAAAAGTGGCACCGGTGTATCTTAACCTTATCTTCAGTTGCTTGATGCTTTGGCACTACAGCAAGATAAGATTATTACCTTTTTAAGGTCTATAATATAATGATTAATAGACTGGCTAATATGAAGATTGATTATTAAATTTTCGGCTTGAAAAGAGAGATTTGATATCGTAAATAACAAAACTTAAATAAAGCAATTAAGACTGTATGAATGAAGCTAATTACTTATACACTTAAGATTACATGCAGTTTCAAGGGCTTCTCTACTTGAAAGAATAAGATCTAAAAGCTCTTAAAGGCTGTTTGTCTTTTCCATAAATTCAAGATCTTAACAATTCACAATTGTTTGTCTGGAAGATAGGTGATCTAAGTTTGGGGCCAAAGAATCCTCCCATCTTTGCAGTCTGTTACGTGCAAAATTGGGATTAGTGATCCATCGATATTCGCAACCATATATAGAATGCAGCTGATCACCGTATCTAGGTCAGTAGGTGAGATGCTTATCAAGGTCGAACCACAGGTTTGAACGCTACACAAGTAGACGAAATCGAGATTGTACTGCACTCTCTTAAGATACTTACACTTCCAATGAGGGATTAAGCTGATATTATGTAGGTAGGTGAAGGTCAACATCCCTTGGCTCCGGAACAGCTAATTACTGAAATCATTTATGTGTATGCTAATACCACAAGAAAAGCCAAAAGGTAAGTTGATAAAATATATTAGCATACTATTAAATTGGTACAATAAACAGATTACAGCAGTCCTGGTTCACACTGCTTGAAAATTGTTTTAAGAAAAACACATGTAACAAAAAGGTAAATACATGAAGTATACGTAAAATACATAAACACGAGATAAACATGGCCACAATAAATTCTTTAATATACACGAACTATCGGCCAGGCGCATTGCATAGAACGCCGGCAATATGAAGGCAACAGCAAGTCTGAATAATAAGACATTTGTGGATATTAGAAATTTGGCTGTCTCTTGTGAAAGAAGCACACATGAAATAAAATGTAAAATACAAATAACAACGATGACGTTACTGAAGTGTTTTGCATTTACCTTTGTATCCAGATAATTGTTTAAATAAATAGTTATAAAACAACAAGAATTTACGTTAACAGTCTTGCATGGATAAACTAACAAGACAAGAATTAAATTAATAATTTTGTTGGTTTTATCTGTATACGATCAAACTAATAAAGATTAACAAAATAACTAAACAGTACATTAAAACATGGCAAATAACGAATTCCTCTTAAATAAACATTATTATAAAGTTTATCACCACTGTGAAATGTTGCGTCGAACTTTTCACTACTACGAAAGAATATCACAAGGTTTTTCATCAATGTGAGGCGATGTTGCAGTAACATGAATCTTAGGTTGCTTTTATCCAAGTAATATACAGGTACGTCAGCAAACAATTACATTTGCCGTTGACGAGCTGGATGCGCCGTCAGCTTCTTCACAAGATACAGTTTTAAAAGGGATAAAATTATTTACCGTAATACTGGAACTATCCAATAGAGATTCAATTTTATGGCACAAATTACACTCAATTCACTGAACTGGTGTACACAAGATTTCTCGTATGACTAATACATTAAATTTTCCAGGGACGGACGACATTCACATACATTCTTAGACTGAAGGTAGATGTTGATTGTCTTTAACTGTCTTTAAAGAGCGAAGCAGTACAAAACTTGTAGATTTTCGACGGAACGATATAGATTCAAGGAACACGATAACAACGCTAGTTTCTTCGGAAGAAATGAAATAATAAGAGAAGCGGTGCGGTAAGTCAACTGTGAGTTCGGTGTAAATTTAGTTTGGTAGGTCCGCCGATAAGGCGAGATTTGGTTTACACACTGACGGCAGTGACACATCTGGTACATTCCAGGAATTGCCAATAAATATCTAACGATGACAGAAATAATCCGCGTCGTGGACACTCAGGTTGTCTTTCACCTACGTGAATGCTATCCAAACACTTGGAATAGATTCCGATATCACGCGTAATTTTTAAGTCCAAACTTTCACACACGATAAACGTGGGGTGCGCGTGTGCTGCTTATTTGCAGTCTTTCCTCGAACCCCTAACCCCTGGATCGAAATGAGAATTCTTCAACCTCCAGAGGGGTGGGTCCAGCAGATTATTGGCTGGCCGGGATTCATGACATCAAAACCACCAACAAGATAACGAGAGGTGAGGTGGTTCGACCACAGATTCGAGCACTGCCCTGTTCAATTAACAAAACAAACTTAAAACTAAATCTTGTCCTGGTTAGGCAAAGTGATAGTTTTATGATATAAAGAAGCATAAAACTAAAAGATAAAGGGACAAAATTTCTTGGAAGTAGGATATTTAAATTGATAAAATACAAAATTAAAAGTAATTTTAACAATATTCAATGTCCGAATGTATTGCTTTTCCGTATACAAGAAAACATTTTGTTAGAGAATTCGAGAAAGAAATAATTTTACCAAGTCGTAAATCTACCAATATAAAAGAACGTTAAACAGGAGGTTTTTATTTTGCGAGGAAAAGATAAAATATAATTCCTAAAGAAAATAACGTATGTACATAAGGAATGGTTAGCAATAATAAAGAAAGATTTTATTATTTACGAATTTTCACAACACGTTAAGGGAAGATTTGATTATTTTAGAATTTTCATAACACGTCTATCTTCGACTTATCTCTATAATAGATGAGTGAGGTTTGTTCTAAATGGGGGATTCCGTTGCTTCATAAATTTCGGTCATCAGTAACCACATCGAATGAGTATTCGACATTAGTAAGGTTAAGGATTGAAGTTGGACTTGTGCCAGTACCCTCAAGTGCCTAGTAGGATTTCCTTTTTTCATTTTTGTCCTGTGTTGTAAGTGCGTGGAGCATCGCCTCCATAGCTGCAATGAAAGTTGAATCTGCTGGCTCTGTGAGTCCTAGAGACGCAAGTCTTTGTGGTTTGTCCAATTCACCTGTTGTTTCTGTTGTTCTGTTTAGGTTTACCACACTAAATAGGCGTAGGCGTAAGGAATTGCGGTCTTACTACTTTTTTATATGACCAATGAATCATTTTTGGCTTTAACTCCCAAATTTATCCAAAGAACCTAGAACAACAAAGTTTTTATTGAATGTATACCTTCCGTGTAAGATTTTGGTATAGAAGCATTCCTGAATACTTAACCTCTCCGGACAACCTAATGGTGTTCCTTGTAGCATGGGGAATCTAATAGCAAACTATGTGCTTTTAGGTGTTCACTAATTCTTATTGTTACAGTAACAGCTTCGAGAGAAATGTTTTAGTTTCTTTTAATAAGAATATAAAAAAA
>VTPC01008622.1:20117-34047 GCA_011009095.1 Ignelater luminosus
GGGGGGACTAGAAATACAGATGCCTATAATTACATAAATTAATGAAAACTAACAACAAAGAACACACAGATGACGTATATAAAGGAAGAATAATGGCAAAAGTACTTACTATCGAAAATTATTGATGGAACCAACAGAACCGAAATCAGTTAGTCTATGTGATTAAGAATACAGTGAGAAAAATAAAAAACAGCAGATCTCCTGGACCAGTAAAATAGCCCCTGAACTTATCAAATATGGACCTGATAAGTTTCCGCTTATGATCCCAAGAATGTTTGAGACAGCAACCAATGGAGAAATACTATCAAAAGAAAGGACAGAAAAGGGTATATTTAAAAAAGGAAACCGGAAAAAATGTGAGAACTAAAGAGGCACTAGCGTTATCTCAATTATGGGTTGACTATACGAAAAATTAATTGAAGAAAAGCTGGAACACAACATTAAGAATAAGATAAGCCGGCACAGTGTAGCAACTAATTGAGAAGAATCTAGCTAGGAACAGATCTGTACACCTAGCCTTTGTCGACCCAAAAATGGCATACGATTCCACCCTGAGAAAAAAACTATAAAACTCCATGAAAAAACTTAGCATTCCAAACAACTTAATAAATGCAACAAAAGATTCTATAAAGAGAACATCGTAGTAATTAAAATAAAAAATAAAATTGGTCAACATTTTAAAACAACAAAAGGCCTTACTACAAGGTTGCTCCACATCTCCGACCCTCTTCAAAATATTTCTTGAAACAACACTTACAACATGGGGACAGAAATGTGAAGGCATGGGAATACGAATTTGAAATGAATATCTCCATACCTTAAGTTTCGCAGAAGATCAGGTAGTATTGGTCCAAGACGACGAAGACCTCAGTTACATGATGCGAAAACTTACCTAGAAATAACACAAAATACTAAAATAAAGAAAACGAAAACTTTTAAAATTCAAAAAAGGGTAACTGTAGAAGGTATGCGAAACAGGTTAGGTCAAACTTGACCATGCATTAGACAACTTAATGTTGTACTATAGGACACACATTACAAAAAACACAAAAGGAGAATCTTTGACACTATCTTTAAGAGCATTATAACCTATGGAGCTGAAAATTGGATAATCAAGAAAAGAACAAAATAAAAGAAAGGCCACAAAGTGGAGTACTGGAGGAGATAAAGTAGAGTTACCAGAAGAGAAAGAATCCCAAATAAAGAAATAAATAAAAGAATATCAGTGGAGAAGATATTCTCACCTACATCGAGAAAAACCTGAAAGATAAATCTTTCGAATTACTGAATGGATCCCAATGGCACCACAAAAACGAGTGAAACCAAGAAGATCATTCAGAGATGAGACAATCAATCTCTTATGAAGAGAAGGAACCCTGAAGAAGGGAGTTGGAATAACAAAGAAGAATGGAGGAACCGATTGAGAGAGGGCAGATAGCGACAGTTGTAAATATCTATATAGAGTTCGATAACAAATGTTTTCGCTTTCCAGATAGAAAGTACTGTTTAGTGCTCCAGATTTGATTAAAGAGATTAAGTAAACTGTTTTCTTTGTTGGTGATGAAGGATACCTTATTATGTTTCTTTGGAAACTCTCTGACTATTTATCAAAATTAATTTAAATATTAAAAGTTCGTGTTATTTGGTATGCACATTTCTGAGGCCTGAGAGATGTGAATGGATAGCGTCGTCATTTTACGTGAGATCTTTGCTGTGAAAGGCAAATTGGCCACGATTTATTTTGAATTTTTTCAGTGCGAGGGTGGAATTGAGAGTTACTTTGCTTTTTTTGGTCTTTTTTCGTGTTCTCAATTAATCTTCGGGATTTCAGTCTGACGTTCATCAGGTATGTGCTTGCTAATGTTATTAAACACCATCTTCCAATTTGTTCTCTTTTCCCAGGAACACTTATGTGGAACTTTTCACCGTCGTTTCCCCGAACTCGTCCGCTTCGATGGACATAAAAACCTACCTACATCTTGGTAATATTAGGAATTTTTTTTCTTTCCATCTCATAGGACCGCCAATAGAATTATTCTTTGTTTCATGGTTTTAATTTACCGTCATTTTTAAGTTATGGTCATTTTTAATTTCACGTCAGCCTTAATTTAACGTCATCACTAATTTAACTTCACCTTTAATTTAAATTCATCTGTAACTTCATCTTTTATTTAAAATAAATAAATTTATTATAACGGGGGTTTTCACCGCGTTATAACCTCAGACTTGATCGTACAACTTGCCAAACAGAGAAACTAACATGGAAAAGGCAAAGTTTGCATAATGCACCCTTCACCAGGAAAAGAGAGGAAAGTCTTGAATGACGTTAAGACATGGAATATTAGTGCAAACTAGAGACCGATATGATGGACGTTTGATATAGCGTTTCGCAATAGAGCAAAAGAAACTGCTGGTTGTTTCGAATTTGATTTTCTAGATTCTTATTAGATCTAAGATTTTTGGGTAAATCAATCAAGCAGATGCAAAAGGTGTCATGTCATCAGCGGTTTGTAGAAAAGATCGTCTTTTACAAGACGACGCGACGACTCGAATGTTTAGTAAAGTACCTCAAGCTCTATGAAGCGGTAGAGTCAGTTTTACTTGTAGTTATATGCCCGCACTAGAGATTTTAAGGAACGAATAAAACAGGTAAATCTATAAGATACTGACAAAGAAAAGTAAGAAAGTTACTTTCTAGATTTATTCAAAAACCATTAACTGCCTTTTTGCTCCTGGAAACAAAGTACTATTAAGTATATAAAGAGAGGCTAAGACAAGAAAGAAGGAGAGAATTAAATCTACAGATGGATGGAAAAACAGAACGTGGTAAGTTCAGAAGACGCAAATTGTAAACATTTGACTACTAGAAGACGAAGCAGGTTTCATGACTCGTGTTTGGTGTAGGAATGGTTTGTAATATCTTTAGAGTTGAAGAAGTTTATAAATAGTTTTCTAATTGCTAAGAAAATTTGGGACTTGATATTACCTACGAGACCCCAAAAAATAGTGACAATCTGACAGTCTCCTACTTGGAAAACAGAAGATTGAAGTAATCCTGCTTAGCATTTTAAAGAATTTTTGTATTCTGTGTATTCATCCTTTATCTTTGTAAATTGATATAATTAAGAGTAATTAAAAGAGCTTTGCATGGAAGCTAAGAAGGAAACTGCTGCTTTAAATACACTCTTGATCTATTACAGTATAAGAACGTATAATCAAAGCGGTGACAAAGAAAACAAAAAGGTACAGTGATACATTTATTTCCTTCTTACAACTGTTGGTCAAGTTTTGGTGTGTACTCGTATGCACCTTGAAATCACGAAATTTGCTTTACAATCTCTAAAAATGTCTTTACTATACTGCAATTGGCAAAAAATTAAATTCATAGTTAAAAAGAAAAGCTAAAGCTACTTTTCATATTTTTTGTTGACACGAAGAGGCAGCTTCAAAAATCTTGTAATATCTTTCTTATTTCTTTTTCCAAATAAGATATTTTACAATTCTTTTGTTAATTTTACTTTTTCAACTTGTAATATCACGGTAATAAAAAGACGAAACAGTGTGATGCGTTGTAATATGCAAAACATTTAATATAAATTTAAAATACTATCAAAAACTTTTTTATTACACCTTTAAATCCAGTTCAGCAATAAAAACTGCTCATGTACAAAAGTTTTTATTCCTATTTTCGTGAATTTGTTGGCAAAGTTTGTTGAAGGTTTTTTTTAGAAATGTCCCTTTTACAGTGACAGATCCCTTAATTTTTTGTCACGTGAACGGAAATAGTTGCGGACTCGTATAACAGACAGCCCAATTAGCGTTGTTTTATTTCACATGGATGTTCTAAGGCGAAAGAAAAGCGCATGTAATAAGAATAACAAAGCCTTCTTCTACTAAATCACATCTTTTACACTCCTAATCAGATTGACACTGGAAAATCTGTTGTAATTTCGTCTTATTGGCTTAGATTACGCGAGAAATCTAAAAATTGTGAGTTCGCACCTAGCATGTTTGGAAAAAATTCTCACGGCAAACGAGTTCATTTAGCGATAATCGATCAGGGGGTATAATTCTTAAATGAATGATTACGCAGGAGTTGAACATTTATGTGCACATAAAAACTAAATGCATCTCTTGAGACTTATTCTTTTATCCGATAGGAGGATTCTACATCGACAGATAATGTCCCGGTTCTATCTAAGCTTTACGCGGGTCAAATCTGGACTGGGGTCTTGAGATAAGTGAGACATGAATCTACGGCGACCAATGAGATTTCCACCGGGTCAGCACGTTGCAATAAATTATATATTTACCGGCCGAGTTCATCCCATCTATTTTACGTCCTTTTAGAACAGGATAAAGCTGCGACTTCCAGAAAATACCGAGAGGTTGAGACAGCCGATATAACCTGCCTGTAACACTATGTAGCTCGTTTCTGAGCAGATTTTACTTCCTATAGAGAGGATTTTAATGCGGGTGTTTTATGAATATTGCACGCTTCCTAATCAATCGATACGAGAAACGTATCTCGGCACTTATAAAGCCTTTTTTATTATTTAAAGTGTTTCAGCTTTGACTTATTTTAATTGAAAGCTTTAGAGTTTTAAATATTAATAAACGCTTTAATAATAACAACGAAATAGGAGTACGTAATTATTTTTCTTAAACTAATTTAGAAACTTTTTTATAGTTCCAGGTACTGACTGACAGATCATCTGTTTTTTCCGTTTTTCTTCTGCTTGAATGCCTTTTATGAGGTTCTACTTTTAGTCTGATGGTTTGATGTTTAGGGGTTTTGAGGTTTAGTAGCTAGTGGCGGACGAGTTTTTAATGTGTAAGCAAATTGGTTTGTTTCTTTAGGAACTACATAAAGTTGAGAAGCGTATAATTATGTAGTTATATGCACTCAGTTTATTAATGAAATAATACAAGGTGGTGATTATAAATTCAGGAAGTGATAATTAAAGCAACAAAGATGTACCTTTGAATTATTCATTTATAAACATACTTTATAAATCTTGCATGCGTTCATTACTAGTTGCAAAATTGCAGTTTTACATATTATGGAGATTAAAATTAGTAAAAACTCATTTACCTACAGAGAAGAAAATAGCAAGACACTAATAAGACAATAATAAGACTTGAAACTTGCAAAACGAGATAGAACTGTAAAGTATGCTATAATACTTTCTTCAGACTAAATTCAGTCCGGGATTTTATTTATGTAGGTAACGTTATTGCCGTGTAAAACACTGCAACTAGTACTACTTAGTGTAGAATCAGTAAAGCAAAAGTATGATTTATTAAAAATGTAGATGTGAGCCTAAACAATCCATAACATAGCAAAGAGAATGTCTTTTACTTTCCAGAACAAGCTCAAACAGAACCTTACCTTCCGAGTTGATATAGATATATATATTCTTTCTTCTTTTCTATATTTCACTGACTATCTTTTTCCATTTCTTCCGGTCTTTAGATTGTACTTCGGCTTCTTTCCAATCCAGTTTATTTTCCTTTAAAATACTAGCCACCTCTCCATCCCATGTTTTCTTAGGTCTACCTCTTCTTCCTTTACCTATTTTTCTTGCCTCCCATATTTTCTTAACTTGTCTGGTTTTATCTAGTCTATTTATATGCCCCCACCATCTTAACCGTGCTTTCTGAATATATTGGCTGACATTTTCTACTTTTAGTCTTTCTCGTATAGTTTCATTCCGAATTTTGTCCATTAGAGTGACATTTGCTACCCTTCGCAAATACTTCATTTCAGCTGCTTGAAGTCGTTTTTGTAGCCTGTTACCACCCATGTCTCACTTCCATATGACAAAGTTGGCAGGTATACTCTCTTATAGACCGCTAGTTTTGTTTTTGTACTAATTTCCTTATTGTTGATAAAACCATTTTTTAACTGCATGAAATAGTCGCTGTTAATCTGTTATTTATTTCTGTTGCAAACATTCCTGTTTTATCTATAGATGTTCCTAAGTATTTCATGCTGTTGACTTGCTCTACTTTTTCGTCATTTTGTATATTATCTATTATTTCTTCGTTAGATATAACAATGATTTTAGTTTTATCCGTATTGATTTTCATTCTTTTTTTGTGTAGTGCTGTTGTCCATATGTTTATGTTGTTCTGTAGTGCTTTCTCATTATTTGCTATCAGTACGATATCATACGCAAATACGCATTCACTGATTTTTATGTTTTGTAGTCTGTTGTACCCTGCATCTATTTTTATGGATCTTTTTCTGCATTCTTTTATTATTTCGTTGATGTATAAGATAAACAGTAGCGGGCTAAGCACTTCTCCCTGTCTTACCCCCTTTGTTGTGACAGATTTTTCTGTTTCTTCATTTGCTGCTCTTACTGTGTTACTGCTGTCTCTATATAGTGATTTAATTCCTTCTATCGGTCTTGCATCCACTTCATATTTTTCTAGAGTTATCCATATTTCTTTTCGCGGTACCTTCTCGAACGCTTTTTCCACATCAATAAAGCAGAGGTGTAATTGCATGTTGTGTTTTAAATATTTTTCTGATAGGTTCCTTATTGTAAATATATGATCTTGTGGGCTATATCCTGGTCTAAAACCACTTTGAGTCTCATGGATCTTGCTTTCTGTAACTTCTCTAAGTCTTTTCTCTAGCACTTGTTCATACACTTTACACCCAGTACAGAGGAGTGATATTCCTCTATAGTTGCTCCATGCTCTTCGGTCTCCTTTTTTGTACAGAGGTACTATTACTGATGTTTTCCGGTCATTAGGCACTTCCTGAGTTTCCCATGCTGTTTCTATTATTTCGTGAAGTAAGTCTAGTCCAATTTCACCCATATACTTGAGCATTTCAGCCTTTGCGTTGTCTATTCCTGGAGATTTTCCATTTTTTAGTGTTTTTATGGCTTTGTTAACTTCTTCCTTTCTTATTCTATTATTCTCTTTGACATGAGTTAATTCAATTTTATTGTTCGGTTCTCTATTGCCTATTTCCTGTGCTTCTAACATCTCTTTAAAGTATTCGCCCCATCCTTTTATAATCTCTGTTGTTTCTGTTAGAATTTCTCCAGCTTTATTTTTGATATGTTTCACTGTTTTTCTTTTTCTCCTGTCATATTTTTTAGGGCTCTGTAAAATAGTCTTTGGTTGTTTGTACTATTGTCTTCCATTCTTTCACCAAAGTCTTCCCATTCTTTAATCTTAACTTCTTTTATTTTATCTTTTACTATCTTTCTAGCTTCCTTATATTTGTTATAGGACTGTATTGTTTGCAACTTTAAGTATTCTTTCCATGCTTCTTTTTTAATCTTGACCACTTTTTTTACATTCTCATTCTACCAGTGTGTTCTTTTCTTCATCCTTCCTGTTATTGTGACTCCACATGTTTTACTTGCTGCTCTGTTTAATATTTCTTTGAATATTTTCCACTTTTCTTCTAGATTTCCCTGCCTTATTTCTTATTTTCTTTCCTCTATCTGCTCTTTGATTAGTTCTTCATATTGATCTCTTATTTCTTTGTTTTGAAGTTTGTATACTTTGATGGTCTTGTTTTCTTTACATTTTTCTTGCTGCAATGGTTTATCTCTTTCACGTTTATTTTCCATATCTTTAATTTTTGCAACTACAAGGTAGTGATCTGTTGCTAATTTAGCACTTCTGCATACTCTTACATCTTTTATCAGGTGTCTGTTGGTCCTTTCTGTGATAATGTAATCTATTATAGATTTTTCATTTCTTCCTTTTCCTTCCCTTATGACAGTCTTTATGTTGGAAGAAAGAGTTCTGAATGATTAGTTGATTTTGTATTCAAAATTCTATTAGCCTTTTGCCATTATTATTTCTGGTATTCTTTCCGAAACTTCCCATTACTCCATTTGTTCCTTCTACGTTGTTCCCCACCCTAGCATTAAAATCTCCCATGATTATTATTACATCTCCTCCCTCATCATGTATTTCTTGTAGTTGTTTCCAGAACTTTTCTTTATCTACTGCTTTATCATTTTCTCCTGGTCCATATACTATTATTATCTTTGTTATTTTATTTTGTGTTAGTCGCAATTTTATTACCATGATTCTTTCGTATATTTCTTTCCATTCAATTAATTTCTTCATATAGTAAGAGCTTATCGTACATCCTACACCTGCTTCTGCTCGATAGTTGCTTTCAACTCCGCTGTACATTATACCATGATCTTCTATTGCCATTTCTCCTTTGCCTTTCTTTTTTGTTTCGGTAAGTCCTAATATTTCAAGTTTGGCTTTTTTAAATTCTTGTACCCGTTCATTTTCTTTACCATTCACACTTCATATGTTCTATGTTCCTATCTTATACCATTTTCCATTTTCATTCTTCAAGATGATGTTATTCTTTTCGTTGCTTGTATTTGTGTTCGGGAGTGTATTCTTGTCTATTTTCTTTTTTATTTACTTCTTTGATATTTCTAATGTTTGAATAATTGTTGTTTGTTTTATCATTATATTTTGTGTAATATCCTTTGTTCATATCCTTTTCATTTGCGTGGTCCGTCATCCACAATCCATACTCCAGTTTCTGTTTCAATTTTTTGACTTGGTTTTTTCTAGTTTTTTAGCAGCCTTATTCTATTTCCATTCAGTGTCTTCAATTGTAATGTTGCTATAACCAATTTTAACTTTCTTGCTATTTCTTCTTTCTTTTGCTGCTCTCTTCATAATTTCTTTCTGCATCTCTCTTTCACCTTTTGTCAAGTCATTGTTAATATAGATGTTTTCTGGTTTGATCATTCTTAATCTTGATTTATTTTTCATAATAGTATTTTTCACAGATATCCTCCCAACATTAAAAGCGGCTTTCCCCTACGAAGAACAGCTGCCCGCGTTTGCATTTGCGATTTTCAAAAGGAGCACCACTCCTTACTTTACCAAACGTGTTGTTTCTTCTTTATTGTAATCCTTCCAGTGCCTTTGCGCAGAGCGAGCAGTCACTTATTGTCTGCAACCGAGCAAAGTTGCATCCTTCCAGCTGGGAAAAACCTCCTATAACAACTTTCGGTCGTAAATTAAAACTGGGCATTCCATATTTTATCTCCAGCAAAAACAGAAATCTTAATTACAAGGTCATCATACTACTGATAAGTATCTTAACACCTAAACTGCCGGGGTGGAGATGTACAAAACTACAAAGAAATTTAATTATTTTCAATATCCTAACAGAAAATTTTACTAACTAGTTACAATAATCTTCAAAAATTACAAAAATGAAGATAAGCTGGAAAAATAAAATGTTAAGAAATCAAACCAAGATTATTCTGCACAATTTACTTCAAAGAAAACCATTTACTTGAGTTTACAACTGTAAATCTCAGAAACATACTCCATACAGAAATGTCTCTGTCAAACATTGCATCGAAATTTTTCTTTTAGTTTTTAGCCCTTCTACTTAGTATGCCAAATCTTATTTTCCTTACTCTTTTTGATTTCACTCTACAATTCTTACTGTTCAGATTTGAGGACTCTCTAGTGCCGTCACTGGAACTGGAAGAATTTGTTTTTGGCACTTATTGTACCCTTATGGAAATGAATACCACAAACAGAGTTTTGATATCTTACAAAAGCTTCCATTTTAACCACCCTTACGCACCCCTATAAAGCCAAACTCAATTTTGGTTAGCTGAAATCAATGACAAAGTAAGCCCAAAAACAGGCCTGCTCAACTTCTTTGTTTTTGAGCATCAAGGTTTAGAGGGTTTTTCTTGATTTGCATCCTTCTTCATTTATCCAGAAAGGGAGGACAGTGCAGGGCCCTTATTAGACCGCACAGTCTAATATATTTAGGAACTCTATCTGGACAAAAACTAAAGATGCTAGTAAAATTGCCAAAAAAATTTTTTTACGAATCTTCGTTTCAAAATTAGTAAAATTATTTAATTACTTCGATTTTCTTATTTTTCAGAGTTCTTAAGAAAGCAGTTGGTAGAAAGCACGAAACAGTTTAATGTAAATAATAGTGCATTTTTAATATATTTATATTTTCTTGTCAGTTGGTTTTTCAGTTTCTGTTTCAATTAATATCTTTTGAGTTCTAAGTACACCTATGGAATCAATCCCAACTGTGTCTAGTTTAAAATAAGCTCGACAAGCCCTTTAACATAGTAGCCACAGTAGATCTTTTCCAGTTTTCGCACTTTTGATTTTTAGGTCCCTTCTTCTATCGGTAGGGTGATGGTTTATGGTCCTTTGAAGTCTAGAAAAGGAGTATGGCTACAGAAGGCCATTTTTGCCCTTTAAAAGACTGGAACTACTTTAAAATGACAGATACTGCAGCTGGGTGGAAATATAGAAAACAATTTTTGATATCTAACAAACAGACCTTTACTATTTTGCGTTCTCTTTCTTATTTCTTGGTGCCCATTCAGACGCGGAATTATTTCCGCGGTAGATCTCGAAACGTTCTCAAACCGGGTGAATTGTATTCGGTTGTTTTGGCGTAACTGTAAAAGTATAAACACCACATACTGATAAATTATACTTCTATGGCATGTTAGCATCGCGCGTGGTTTGTAAAATCACTTGCAGCATACAAACTGTTTGCGAGTAAATTTGCTTGCGAGGTAACAGCGTAAAAGTTGCCATTTAAAACAAAGTAGTTTTACAGACTGCACGAGTTTCATTTTTCATGAAAATAATTTCGCGCGGTTAGTTATACAACGCCGTTGAAAATACAAGATAAAATCTCCTGTATCAACTAGATTTATTCTCAACAAGAAGTTGGTCTAAGATTAACCTTTTATACCTAAAAGCAAAAGTTTCAAAAACTATTCAACTGCAGTACCTCAATTAAATTAGAGCCCAACCAGAACTTCGAAAGATCCACCATCTAGCTACTGCTGGGAGCTGAAGAAAGCCTCGTAAGAGTCTATTTCCAGATATTGATCTTTGCAGACTGATCTCTGAGAACTTTGATGACAGTATAGCAGTTTTGAAGGAATAGACGTTTGAACCTTGACAAAAGATTTTGACTCTAGCCGGAGAAGAAAACAGTTTAGAAATGGTCAGGATAGACTTGGTAAAGCTCTGACCCTTTTCACAGACTATTGCGCGGGTTTATCAACTCAGATAAGAGTGCACCTAACAACCAAAAGCACTTGGAATCTGGACAAAAGACGAGAAATTAAATACTGTTTTACTGTGGCTAACTTTTGGTGTGACTTGAGAGTCAAAGTCTTCACTGTAGACAAAGGCGTCTTGACCATATCGGATTAATTTTAAATACACTACAACATCTATACAATCCACTGAGGCAAACAATATTCTTCAGTGGCGGTTGAATCATCCTGCTCATACACTCAAAAGCCAGAATTGTACAAACGAAGAGTTTCTTCTTTTTGGTGGCCAACCTTCCTGACAGTGCAAACGACTTATCGATGTTTCTGCTTATTTGATGTTGCTCAAAAAATAATTGTACTTCCCTAGAAGAGCCGGGATTTTTCCTACTGAAGTACCAAACAGGATTAGGTCATTCGCATAGACCAATTCTGCTATAATCAACTCCTATTTTGAAATCGGCCCGGCCTCTAAACTGTTAAAGAAGTCTACCGATTCTTCTTGTTGACTAAAATTAAGAAGCACAGGATAAATAAAAACTTTCTGTTTTACTCCATTTCCTATACGAATTCCCACCGTCTTTAGTTTGTCACAAGAAACGGTGGTACAATAATTTACGTACGAGTGGAAAACATAGACTGTGAGCAGCCCTGCGAACATCAATTATATTGGATCCCACGTCTGCAGCGTTTGATACTGCATTAGCACTAGCAACCATCTAAATTCATAAATCTCGATTGAAGATGATTAAAAGGAAGGATTCCCCATTTGCTGATATTAAATAATCAATAGGAGACTTGCAGATGAAATTTTTAATAACATAATTGTAGTTTGCAATTTAATGAGAGGAAAACAACTGAGCTTTACAAAGGCGCTGGTACAGAAATCCTAACTTCAATTCATTTTGACTAAATCAAAACCAAAAGATCAACCGCGCATGGGCTATCTTTAGAAAAATGGACAAGTAAGAACTAACATCTACCAATTACACCTGACCACTTATCTGAATATCATATACAAAATGTAGGTAAAGTTGAGACATAATAAATAAAAAGTGAAATTTTAATTACAATTACTGAATCGAGATAAGAAAAATGCAACTTTTATCAAATTTCTAACTAGACCTATAATGTAGCAAAATTAACCAGAAATTCAAGCTACGGCTGTGAAAGTTTAAAATCCTGCAATAATAAAGTTAAAAGTTGGAAGAATTATACACTGTGTCCCGCTTCCTATAATAAATAAATGGAAAAGCTTGTCAATCCTAAATTAAAAAATTAAAGAAGCTATAAAAATCAATCTATCAGTATTACAAGGACTTCTTCAAGAAGAAAAATCTCTAAAAAATTAAATTAATTAATTAATTAATTAAATTAAAAATTAAATACAACACATGTAACGGAAACAAAAAGTGACCGTTACAACTATAATAACTAAAACCAAATGTTTATATATATATTTTTATATATCTGAGCAACCAAATTCTTGTGTACTAGTTCTGAAATGAGAACTGTTTTTGATATAAAAACGAAACAAATAATTAGTTAAACAATTTACATTATGAATGTTTGCCCATTTTACATAGCTATTTTCACCATGTAAAATACACTAAAAGCTTTTAGCGAGAAGTTTAAACCATTCTTAATGATTTTGTTAACATGATAGTTGGATAGGTAGCAAACTTTCATTTCAACAAAAAAGAAATGATTATTGCCAATTTATTATTGGTACTGTTATAGATTTTAATAATTTAATCTCAATAAATTTCATTATTTCTTTTAATTTTTGCATAACTCACTAGTATTTTTTTCTTTTGTTAAAATAAAGTGTATGACCTGTTTAGCCACTATATTATTAGTATTTCTCTTAAAAACATTGTGGGACGCAAGAAACTCAAAAACATATGCAGTTTCCCTATGATTTGAAATCAAATGCAACCTTCTGTATAGTTACATTGAATAAATAGGAAAAGGTTTAAAGTTAGTGTTCATTCCTCAAAAATTTAAATCGATTGAATTTTTTCAGGAAAAGTTTATTTATGTAGTAGGCTTGAGGTAATGGAGAATCATTAATCAATATTATTTATTTACATAAAGAAATTGTTTGTGTAAACTCTTTGTTAGTTGAATTTTTTTTTAAATTAGCGATTGCTTAGTCTGTTTTGAAATTTGTGAGTTTAACTAAAAGTGTAAATAATTGTTATAAGTCGATTATTCTGTTGTTAATAAATACGTGTGTTTACAGAAAATTCAAAGTTTTATTTTAAAGGTTACAAAAAATTAATCTTCACTAATTGACGCTGATTTTTAAAACAAAAGTTAAAGTAGAAAATGGGGATTATGGCATGTGCTGTGATAATTATGGATTGGAACTAACTCACTAATAGTACAATTATAGCCTATTAAGTAATACCAATTAGTTTGCATTAATAATTTATAAATTTTGGTTTTAGTCATTTTATGCCGAAATCCACTGCAAAATATATATATAGCGTCTACAGGTCAATTATCTCCTAGCTGCATTATTCTTGTAAAGCTTCATCGTGACTTGTGAATGGTATAACTTTTACGATACATTGGTTTAGTCTCGTTAATTGTGATTGTTTCTAGATTAATTGTTAAGTATCCGTTTCCTTACTCTACAAATTAGTACCGTTAGTCCAACAGAAAAATATTACAGATATGTGTAGTGAGAGCTGGCAACATGGTAATGTGACAGCATTTGCCCTTTCCTCGCTTGCAAGATGTCCGATAGAGTTGTATGCTGTAGGCTGTATGAAAGATTGTTGTAAGATAATAAATGCTATAAAATAAACTATTCTTATAATTAAGAAGCCTTCCCAAACATGGTG